>WNWU01000078.1:1815378-1837426 GCA_012654045.1 Ptyas mucosa
TCCTTCCTTCCTTCCTTCCTTCCTTCCTTCCTTCCTTCCTTCCTTCCTTCCTGTTAGAATGCAGTATTGCAGGCTAACTCTGCCCACTGCCAGCAGTTCGATCCTGACCGACTGGCTCCAGGTTGACTCAGCCTCCCGTCATTCCGAGGTCGGTAAAATGAGGACCCAGATTGTTGGGGGCAATAGGCTAACTCTGTTAAACGCTTAGAGAGGGCTGTAAAACACTGCGAAGTGGTATATAAATCTAATTGCTATTGTTATTCTGTGAAAGAAAGGAAAAATGCCTCTTCTCAATCCCATTGGACAGGAAAGGCACATTCTGCGTAGCATCTTTTAGGGAGGTCCTATAGGAAAAGACCTCTTTTAGTTGTGCCCACCCATTGCATCATCATGGCCCCAGAGATTAGATTGGCCCACAAACCTGTCAATCTTTGACCAAGGCCTTAAATAGACATCCTCAGACCTGGAGTTACGGGTTTCGGTTTGACGCCATCCAACAAGTGGACTTTGTGGGGTGGGGTTTTTTTTTCCCCCTCCGTGTGCGCTTTTTAAAAATGGTTTTTACTCTTTCTGTCTTGTCTTTAAATCACGGTTAGCCGCTCGAAGTATCTTGAATTTGACGCGGCCAGATAAATCAAAATAATTCATGACTAAATAATGAAAATGACTGCTTCACATGCATTTATTGTGGCATTTATATTTCCCTGCAATCCGCAAAGGGCTGTTGTCAGGTCACCCGGACAATTAAACCATCCATGAATAGCTTGAAATTAGGAATTTATATAAAACATCATCTCCTCCCAGCAGCCAGCTGTCTAAAAATCCTCACCCCAAATAATTTCACACTCCCCCGCCATTGAGTTTGTTTTTGTGTGTTTCCCAGGGGACAGCTAAGCGGGAAGTCGCTTGCTATGTTACATTTATGTAGATATTTATTGCACGTTTGGCTTTGGGTGACAAAAGTGAAAACAGCAACTGATAAAAGGTTAGCGTTTGGAAGTCTGAAATGCCAGCAAAAAAAGCTATATACGGTATTGACTAACTCCTCAGAAAATGAGTTTGACAAATTCCCATCTAAATCAGCTTTATTATCTAGAAGCAGGAGTGAGGAAATGGAAGATATAATGTTCAAATGGAATACAGTTATACCAGTTTTGCATGCTATGCTGTAGTTTCATTCATAGGGTAGGATCTTAACCTTGGCTTGGTAAATACCTTTATACCGCTCAAGACCATGGTTGAAAAATGGTTGCCCTTGAGATATACAACACCTCCACTGGTGTTTGTGTGTATAGTGTTGCCTCTATCCCACATCACAATCTACTACGCCGAGACTGGCATTGCCAGGGGATGACAGGTAAAAGGGCGAATAAAGTACAGGTAGCCCTCAACTTACGACCGCCATTGAGCCCAACATTTATGTGGCTAAGTGAGAAATTTGTTTCTTGCCCCATTTTACGACTTTTCTTGCTACGGTTGTTGAGTGAATTCACCGCGGTTGTTAAATTAGTAACACGGTAGTTAAGTGGACGAAGTCCTTCTGACTGCAGTGGGATAGAAATGTAATAATAAATATGTAAATAAACTCGGAAGGAAATCTCTTTTCAGCGCATACTGTTTGGATCTGAGAATATTATGGTGCCACTATTGGGTGCTTTATACTGAATTTTTTTTTTCCTGAAGTCTCTCAATTACATCCTTCTGAGCCATTGACTTGGCTTGTCAGAAGGTCGCCAAAGGGACCCCGGGATATTGCAATGGTCATAAATATGAATCAGCTGCCAAGCATCTGAATTTTGATCGCATGGTCATGGGGATACTGCAAAGATCAAAAGTGTGAAAAACCGTAAGACACTTAATCCAGTGCCGTTGCAACTTTGAAGAGTCACTAAATCACCACCTTCTTTTAATGACCCCATAATCCCTCGCGGGGTGGACTCTGGGCAACTGAACGAAGCTAGCAGAGAATTTTACTGGCCGGATGCCTTTCCTGTCGCCAGTGCGGAGTTTTATTCAGCAGATATATTCTCAGTGTGCCCAGAGAGAAAAATATCCGCCTCTACCTAGGATCGAACTCCTGATTGTGAGGCGAGAGCTCCACCTCTAGGCCACCGCACCACTTCTTTGAATGGTCCCTAAACGAACTGTTGGTAAGTCGAGAACTACCTGCGTTCACAATATCCTTAAAAGTAACAGGAAACTGGGCAAGTGTTGATCAGTGCTGACAATGCTGATCAATGCTCACTGAGCCTTTATGACCTGGATTTTCAACAAACAAACTACAGCCAGACTTAGAGTCTATTTTTCTCCCTTCAGTGGTCAGTTAGCTGACCCAAAGGATTGTACGCTCCGATATTGCAATCCGGTGTTTAGCCTGATGGGGTCCCCCCCCCGATCTGTTTATTATTAACTCTGAAACACGGTGCAGCGACGGTAAGAAAAGCAACGGAGGCCTTTTTTTTCTGTAGTTATCAAAATGCATTTAACAAGATTTGCTGTGGCTCAATGCCTTTGATTGTAATGCTTTATGGCTCATAGTAAAGCCGTATAAGTAAGTTAGCGGCATCCGTCTCCCGCTGATACAAAACTGCTTTCTCTCTGCTTTCCAACAATAACGTTGACACTTCTGGGTAACATGGCCTCTCCTCGGTCAAGGAACAGTTTTTTGCCGGTTGCAACTTTCGCACAAAAGGAAGAGCGAGTAATTTGGGAACACGGGGCGTTCGCCGTGGAAGATCCCTGCTGTTCCATGCTGGAGAAAAAAAAATATTTGTCTTAAGCCAGAAGGCACCCGTACGATTTGGAGACGGGAATATTAATATTAAAACCCATATTCCCTTTGATGGCAGTTGGCCTCCCCCCCCCCTTCTTCATTCTGTGCAGAAAAGGAGGTTTATTTATTATTACATTAACAACACTCTTCTGCTTTGGAGAAGGCAGAAAGGATCTCTGATTTTGTTGACATTGCTGTAGATCAGACAGAAGAAGTTATTTGTAGCCCAGGATTGAACTGTGGGGTCTTTGGTGCTCTCTGAGCTTGGTGGTTTTCTTGCAGACGTTTCATTACCAAACTAGGGAACATCATCAGTGTTCGGAGGAGGAGGAGGACTGTGGAGTCATTGGTGCGCTCTGAGCTTGGTGGTGTTCTTGCAGACGTCTCATTACCAAACGAGGGAACATCATCAGTGTTAGGAGGAGGAGGACTGTGGAGTCCTTGGTGCTCTCTGAGCTTGGCGGTGTTCTTGCAGACATCTCATTACCAAACTAGGGAACATCATCAGTGCACTGATTATCGCATCCTCACCACCCTGTTGGTGCTATCTAGTTAGCCCCACAGTATATCATGTAGCCCCCTTGATTTTGTGGGCTGTTGACAGGCTCAGCGGCGCGTTTCACATTTTGTTACACACCGGTTTGCCGCGCACCCTTGCTTTGTGCGTACGTGCAACTTCTGTGCAAGCGCCAGCCTTCCGCGCACGCGCTTTGCTTCTGCATGCGGCTTCCACGCATGAGTGTGCCCGGCCTCAAAAACTTGGTTATAGATTTTATTTACTTATTCAACGTCTATGCCACCCATCTTCCCGTTGAGCGATTCCTTTTGAAATGGACGTCTTCCTTCTGTCGTATGAGAGACCTTCCTAAATATCTGCTCCGCTTTAGTATTTGACATCAAACAAGTTTATAATAAACTTGTTCTCCGGGATTACACTTATATATATCAAGGTTTCCCAACCTTGACACGCGGATTTCAGCTTTTCGGCTGGCTGGGGAATTCTGGGAGTTGAAGTCCACGTGTCTTAATGTTGGCGAAGTTGGGAAACCCAGTGTTACATCTTTGGCTGCCCCAAAATTACTAATAATGTAGATTTTCTCAGATGTGTTTTCCACACTGTGGTATGGGATTTTTTAAAATCTCTAGAAGGATTCCCTAAACTGCTCTAGTTGTCGGCAATCCAGACGCTTTTTTAAAGAACTTGGGGTTACCCAGATATTGCTAAATGAAACACCCCCCAGCAGCCTCATCCAGCATGCTGGTTTAGCAAAACCCTGACAGATCCTAATTTTCTCATCAGGAACTTTTAGGGCTCCCGTTTGGCAGGAAAACCCCCAGCTGGGCTGATCAGAATGGCCTTTTTACAGTATTACGTTTATATCTCCTTCGTAGGCAGAATGCATGTGGGGCGATCGCTTCGGTCAGTGAAATAAACACTGCTTGCGGTTACTTACACGTATGAACTTGAGGCTTACGTATTTCTCGTTCTCATTTCTGCCTTGCCTTTGCTTTGTTTAATGACTCCCTTGCAAGTCCAACACCCCCCCCTCCCGCCTCCCCAAGAGAATTCTACTTTGTTTTAAATTTAGGGGGGAACCGAGCCACCTGAAATCAGTTGGATCTCGGCTTGCTTACCTGAACCACGGTTCAGGCCAGAGGTGGTATTCATCCGGTTCGGGCGAATCGGTAGTGGAAATCGTCCTATTTAGGCAGGTTTTCGAGGCCGGGCGCATGGGCGGAAGGCATGTGAGTTAGCAAAGCACATGCGCGGAGGGCGGGGCTCATGCGCAAAAGGCGCGGGTGGGCGGGGCTAACCCAGTGATAAGAATATTGGAAACCCACCGCTGGTTCAGGCCCCCCAACAGCTTGTTCACGTTGACCAGAAAAAGATCGACGATGGGCGGCTTACGAAACCCGTGGAGCGGGCAGCTGTTTTTCCAGCCCCAGGCAGAGAGGTAGACTTCATCGATCCTGTTTGCGGGAGGCTCCTCCTCCTCCTCCTCCTCCTCCTCCTCCCCCCCCCCCACACCATCATCAAATATTCCTCTGCAGCAATATTTGCTCCTTCTGAAGCGTTTTCCGCCTTGAAGGATAAATCCAGCCCTCCGTTTGCGTTTAATTAAGATGCCTCTTAAATCTTGTCCCAGCCTCTTTTCGTCAGAAGCGGGAGAAGAAAAAAAAACAACAACAACAACAATAACAACAACTGGAGACTTGCTGCAGTGAGAGGCAGATCTGTGAGCCTGGAATATCAATGGACCTATTCAGCGGAGAATGTGTGTATGTACACTAATTAAGGAGTGCATCATTGAGCGGCTGCATAATTAACAGGCAGTGCCCCAAGTGTCTAAATATAAGCTCTTCTAACTGTCCTGTCAAAAGGCCCCGTAATTGTGGGCTGCTTTTTTTAACATTGTGATTCTCTTTTCCCCTCATCCACCCCTTCCACTTCCCCAACCCCCCCCCCTTCTTCCTCTCCTCTCTCCCCTCCCTTCTCCCTCTCCTCCTCCTCTTCTTCCTCTTCCTCCTCTTCCTCTTCCTCCCCCTCTCCTTCCTCCTCTTCCTCTCCCTTCTCCCTCTCCCTCTTCTTTTCCTCTTCCTCCTCTTCCTCTCCTCTACTTCCTCCCCTCCTCCCCCTCCTCTCTTCTCCCTCTCCTCCGCCCCCTCTCCTTCTTCCTCTTCCTCATCTGCCTCTTTCTCCTTTTTTTTTTATTTATTTATTTATTTATTTATTTTTGGATTTCTATACCGCCCTTCTCCGTGGGGACTCAGGGCGGTGTACAGCCAAGTAAAAACACACCATATAAACATTAAGAACAGATTAAAAAGAATATCTAAATTTGGCCCAAATTTAAAAAATACCCCAATTTAAAATCATTTAAAAGGCTTTGCTTAGGCCAGCCTGGCTTGTTGGAAAAAAAATGTTTTAAGGGCACGGTGGAAGGCACGGAGGTCATGGATTCTTCTTATCTCTGGGGGCAACTGATTCCAGAGGGTGGGGGCCCCCCACAGAGAAGGCCCTCCCCCTTTTCCTCTTCTTCTTCCTCTTCTCCCTTCTCCCTCTCCCTCTTCTTTTCCTCTTCCTCTTCCTCCTTTTCCTTTTCCTCTCCCTCTCCTTCTACTTCCTCCTCTTCTCCCTCCTCTCCCCTCCTTTCTCTCTTCTCCCTCTTTTCCTCCTCCTCCTCCTCTTCTTCCACTTCCTCTCCCTTTCCCTCTCCTTCTTCCTCTCCCCCTCTCCTCCCCCCTCTTTTTCCTCCTCCTTCTTCTCCTCCCTCTCCTTCTCCTTTCCCCTCTCTCTCTTTTCTCCCTTCTCTCTGCCTAGAGGAATCAAGATGGCCTGGTTGTCTGTTCCCGACATCCAGGTAGCATCTGTTAGGGAGAAGAAGCAAACATCTGGCCTGCACTGAAGGGAATCCTGGATAGGAATGTTTTGACTGCGGTATGACTCAGAAGGGTGTAATTGAGAGAATTCAGGGGGAAAAAAAAAGCATAAAGCACCCAATAGCGCAAACAATAATACTCTCAGATCCTAACAGCATGTACCGCCTTTGGAGAAATCCAAGATGCTTCCTTTGAGTTTATTTACACATTTATTATTACATTTCTATCCCATTGCAGTCAAATGGTGAGGATGCTAAAAAAGAAAAGAAAAGAAAATTTAAAACATCCACAGTCAACCATCTCCCAGAACTCCCAAGGACTGTAAAGCTCATGCCGGCTGGGGAATTCTGGGAGTTGAAGTCAACCCATCCGGAGTGTTGGGGAAGGCTTACTTGGATTAGAGACGGATTTGGCTGTATGTGTGGGAGGACGTGTTATTCATGCACAACACCTATAGGAAAGCAGGCTGACCTGTTGAACTAAAAAAACGTGATTAGCGTCCACATATCGGAGGTTGTGTGGCCAATTGACGTGGGACTTTGGGAAGGGAGGCCTTGGGTGTCTGTATTTTGGCTGAAATAGCTGGCTTTTCTTCCAAAGCAAAAAGCAGAAAGCAATGCTATTTAATCTGCTTCGTTAGCAAGGGTTTTTTTGATGACTTGAGACCTGGGCACCTGCCAGCGTGATGCCAAGGAGGCATCCATGTATATTCTACCCTGGAAGTGAAACTTTCGCCTGAGTGACACACTTGGCTTTAAAAATACATTGTACCCGAAGCGCTGGCTTTTAAGATTTACCCATGGGCACAACGTAGTAACGTTTCCCTGTGGGAAAGTGCCTTTTCAAATTTTCAAATGCAGGTTTCCAGTTTGGGAAACGCACAGCTCGTTGTGAAATATAGCCATCTAGAATTTGGCAGGGGATCCCTCAGTGGGTGGGTGTTTGTGTATATCTGAGAGGCTTCCAGTAATTGAATCGGAATAGATCCGGAAGGGACCTTGGAGGTCTTTTAGTCCAGCCCCCTGTTCAAGCAGGAAACCCTATACCCGTGATGGCAAACCTATGGCACATGTGCCACAGATGGCACGCGGAGCCATATCTGTGGGCATGTGAGCATTGCTGTAGCTTAGCTCCAGTGCTCATGCGCGTGCCGGCCAGCTGATTTTCGGGCCTTCCGGGCCCACCAGAAATCAGGAAATGGGCCGTTTCCGGCCTCCAGGGGGGTAGTGGGGAAGGCCATTTTTGCCCTCCCCAGGCTCCTAGGAAGCCTCTGGAGCCTGGGGAACGCGAAAAACAGGCCTACTGAGCCCACCGTGCCATCGCGTGCCAAAAATGGGGGTCACGCGGAGGGGGGGGTCATGCGTGCATGCGTGGGAAGTGGGGTCATTGAATTACGGGTGCGGGCACCCACGTGTGCGAACCCCCCCGCGCTCCCCTAGCTTTTGGCACACAATGGTAAAAAGGTTAACCAACACTGCCCTATACCATTTCAGACCAATGACTTTCTAGACCAGGGGTGTCAAACTCCATTTCATTGAGGGCCACATCAGGGCTGTGGTTGACCTCAGGCGGGGAGGGTGGGGCATGACTGACTGAGTGGGCGTGGCCAGCTTGACTCCACTTCCCAGACTGCTGGCATGTTTCCTCTTATAACTGGGTAGACTAGGATCAGCATCCAGCCCACAGGCCTTGAGTTTGACGCCCCTGGTCTAGACTCTCTTAAAAACCTCCAGTCACGGAGTACCTACAACTTCCGGTGGCAAGTCGTTCCACTGGTTAACTGTCCTCCCTGTTAGAAAGTTTCTCCTTAATTCCAGGTTGCTTCTCTCCTTGGTTAGTTCCCACCCATTGTTTCTTGTGTCCTGCCCTCTGATGCTTTTGGAAAATAAATTAACCCCTTCCTCTTTCTGGCAGCCCCTCAAATACTGGAAGGCTGCTCTCATGTCCTTCTTTTCTCTAGACTGGCCAAACCCACATCCTGCTACCATAACTAAGATGGGCAACCTTAGGTAAGGCACAGGCTGCTTTTCTCTCTCTCGTTTTTTTTTTCTTTTCCTTTTTTTTCTTTTAAGGCAGTGGCCCTTCTGAATTTTCATTGGAAGCCGCCTGACATCATGCGGACCGTATACCCTTTGGGGTCCTTACGATAAATGTTGCTTTCGCAAACCCGGGAATGTCTTGCCTCTCAAACGAAACGCGCTCCTATTAACCTCCTTTCATATGCCAGCGTTTCAGCAGGGGCTGATTTGACTTTCTAATGCACCTGTAATGAATCTTCTGGGGAGGGAGGCTGAGCTTGCTTGTCTCCTTGCAGTTCCACCGTAACATTTCGTGTCAGCGTTTCCCGGTGAATTAAAGAAAAAAAAAAGCAAAGCAAAGAAAAGAAAAGAAATAGCCAACGAGGAGAGGAAGAAATCTTTTTGGCTTGATATCCTAAAATCTCAACGCGCCCTTAAGCGGGGCCCATCAATTCCAGGCTGCTTCGTCTTTTCGTTTGTCTCCTTTTATTTATTTATTTAATTTTTTTTTTTAAAAATTGATTTATATGCCGCCCTTCTCTGGAGACTCAGGGCAGCTTACAATGCGCTAAGCAATAGCCTTCATACTTTTGTATATTTATACAAAGTCAGCTTATTGCCCCCACAACCCGGGTCCTCATTTTACCTACCTTAGAAAGGATGGAAGGCTGAGTCCACCTTGAGCCTTGGTGAGATTCGAACCTGCAATAATTGCAGGCAGCTGGATGTTAATAACAGGGTGCTTTAGACCACTGTACTATCCAAGGCTCTTTGTTTTTAAAATAAATAAATAAATAAGTGTCTAGTGCAGTGATGGCTAACCTTTTTGCCATCACGTGCCAGGAAGTGGGGGAAGGGGGCAGGGGAGGTTCGCGATCACGCGTGCCCACACCCATAATTCTATGTGCCCCACCCCGCACATGCACGTGTGACCCCCCCCCCCCCCCCCCCCCCCCCCCTGACGCGTGCTGGCCTGTATTTCTTTCTCACCTGGCTCCAGATCCTCTCTATGCACAAAACAGCCTTCCCTACCCCCTCGGAGGCCCTCCGAAACGGCCCATTTCCCAACTTCCCGTCGGACAGGAAGTGTTGTTTGCGTGTTTTTTTTTTTTTGCTGTCCCCAGCCTCCAGAGACTCCCGGAGCTAAGCTGGCGTGCCACAGGTTCGCCATCGTGGGTCTTTCTAAAGGAGCCAGGCAGAGCCCAGAAAAATGAGAAGAGATATTGGACAGGCTGGGAGGGCGAAGAGCGAGGGAGGTGGGAGTGGAGAGAGGATTGCTGTGGACGCGATGCTTCGGTAACCAACAAGAGGAGAACTTTGTGGTTCCATAAATGGGGGTGTCGGTATGCACCCCCCCCTTTATGGAGAGGCAAACAAGGCTCCCGCAAGAGACATGTCAATAGCCCCGTCTTCCCCCCCCCTCCTTTGCCTTAAAAGATAAAACGGCTCGTAAGGCAGGCTTTATCCTTCTCTCTCCTAAACGGAGCCCCTGAAGAATTCGACCCCCTTTGGAAAGGGATGGAGAAGAAAAGGTGAGCCCAAGTTGGAAACGGTGTTCCTGATGGCTTTTCAAGGAACGCGGGTGGGTGGGTGGGTGGAGTGGGGGGGGAGATGCTAGTCACACTGAGAAATAAGCTGCTCGTAATTAGCCTCCTTAATTAAACAGAAAGGCCTCTCTGCGGCACGGAAGGTGGTTCCCCCCCCCCCAAAGCCGTTTAATGGGCTGTTTTTGAAGTCTCCGCACAGGACAAAGGTGAGTGTCGCTTTGGCTCTCTCCGGGGCCTTTTTGACAGCTGGATGGGCAAGCTCTGTTTAAAACCATGGGTTTCCCCCACCCCACCCCTCTAAATGGACAATTTAGTGCTTAAAAAAAAGAAAAGAAAAGAAAGAATGCTAATACGCAGGGCTGTTGTAGTAATTGGGATGCCCCTTTAATGAGGAGACAGCCTTAGGGAAGGATGTTCCGAATTCAGAACTATACCACCCCCCCTCTCCTCGGACCCCCAAAATGACCTCAGGATATTTCTGGTGTCCTTATCTCTTTCGTTGGCATTTCGAAGGACCCTCGATGATGGGTGGATTCTGGGAGTCGAAGTCCACCCACCTTCAAAGCAGCTGTCATTGTGAAATGTTGGTGTATTGTTGGCTGGGGGATTCTGGGAGCCCAAGTCCACCCATCCTCAAAATGGCTCTCATTGTGAAATGTTGGTCTATTGTTGGCTGGGGGATTCTGGGAGTCGATGTCCACCTATCTTCAAAGCGGCTCTCGTTGTGAAATGTTGGTCTATTGTTGGCTGGGGGATTCTGGGAGTCTTAAGTCCATCCATTGCCAAAGCTGAGGAACACCGGTGCAGAAATTGGTTGTGGGCAGGAGGCTTTCATTCCTATCAGGCACATCGAAATGGCTGTGGCTTATTTGGGCTCGAGAAGGATGTTGGTCCCTGAGAAATTTAGTTCTGTCTGCATCTCCGGATATTTCAAAGCAGGACCAGGGTGGGATTTTTTGGGGTCTTTCCTCAAAATGCAGTTCTGAACATGCTTATTCCAGCTCCCCCCGCCCCCCGGGACCCCCTCTCTTGGCTTCCTGTTTCCTCCCTCCCTCTTTCTCCCTCCCTCTTTAATTTTACGGGAAAGCGCTTTTTAATAACGGCTCCCGGAGTGGGGGTGACAAAGCCTCCCAAGCCTCCCTCCCCAGAGAGGAGGGTTGCGCCGCGTGGGGGCGCGCTCCCCCTTCCTCTCGCCCCCGAACAACAGCTGCATTTTTAATGAAGGATGATTGCCTTTCATAAACAGACCTTTAAAAATTAAAATAATATTGATCCTTTTTCATCTAGGTTCTATTAAAACGGCAGGCGATATATCTTCCTAATAGCCCTAGGACAGATCACGGTTAAATATAGAACAAGGGATCTACTTAGAGGCTTTAAGTAAAGGGTACGTCTGTAGCTGCTTGCCTGCCTTTTCTATAGCCAGTTTCGGAGTTGATTCCTCCCCCCCCCCCACCCCCCCCCCCATGAAAAGCAGCGATGCCTCCGAAAGAGTCTCCTTCATCCGACTTGATGCACGTGAAGGTAATTTTGAAGGTAATTTTCTTTCCGCGCTCTTCCCCTCTGCCTTTCTGCGAAGCTCATGTTTAGATTTCTTAAGTGTTTCCAAGGCATCCAACTGATTTTTTTTTCCCCCAACCTTCAGCACAGTGGCGTATTTCCTAGAAATTAAAAATATTGTTCCTTAGTAGGGACCAAAAAAAAAAAAGGAGTTAAAATTTTCTTGGGCTTGTTCCCCCCCCCCCCCCCCCCCCCATAATATTGTTCAAGTTGAAATGTTTTGTTGTAGTTGAGAAATCACTACTTTCACTGTCAAGCTTGTATATGAACAAGGCGAGGGAGACCTTGTAGTGGGGTCCTCGGTGCTTTCTGAGCTCGGTGGGTTTTCTTGCAGGCGTTTCAAGACCCTACTAGGTAATATCATCAGTTGCAGTAACGATCCCCTCACCACTGCACTGATGATGTTACCTAGTTGGGTCATGAAACGTCCTGCAAGAAAAAAAAACCCCAAGCTCAAGAGACCCTGCCGTTTGACTGTAAGCTACAAATGTTCTTTTCTTGTTGGTAAATATATATATATATTTACATTCTGGCTCTGTTGAACCTGGTTTGAAAGAATATGCCATCGCCTTGCCGATATAAGAGTATTTAACTCCCTGTTTGCTCTTCAGCGCGGTATTAGAGTCCTTATTTGTTCAGAATAAATTGCTTTTTTATGGTGTCCACAAAGAAAATAATAATAATAATAAAAAATTCCCGAGGGGGAGGCCGGTAAACTGCAGAGGGAAGCCAAGCGTGGGAGTGGACTTCAAAACGGATTACGGTTAAGGTTACCCCTCCAATGTACTTTGATTGTGTTGCAATTCTGGCTTTTAGCGCTTGCTTATCTCGAGATAATCGGGACCAATTTAAATATGGAGGAAAATCAACTCCCTAAATGCCATTAGAAGCTTATGGACTGATGGGACACCAACAAGCAGGATCTTGATTTTTTTTTTAATTATTTTTTTTTTATCTCAGGTCCAAATCCCTCCCTCCCTGGGGTTGGATGCTTGGTCTGTCTCGCCCCATCCCTGTTTGTTTTTCTGGTGAAGACTTAAGAGCTTTCTGGTTAAGGAAAGCCTAGGCCCTTTGAAGCTGGAATGTACCGCTCGGCCTCCTGTAATTGATACCCGTGAAACTTTTACTGCTATTCTATTTGTGGTATGATAATCTCTTTGTTTGCAGCTTTTGAGCCCCTTTTGCCTGTTCCCTGGTTACAAATATAAAATCCACGGCAGACGAAACTGGCTGGGGGCTCTCCTTGTCTGTGAAAAAAAAAAGGGGGGGGGTGTTTGGAGGTATTGATTTTGGTTTTCTTAGGCATCAGTGTGTTGTAAACGATTCAGGTAAGGCGTGTGTGTGTGTGTGTGTGTGTGTGTTCGACAAACCTGTGAACCAGTAACTCCTGCAAAGCTTTTGGCAAGGTTAAAAATTCTCCTTTGTATCTTTGGAAAAAAAAATTATTTGTGTTTCGGAGATAGAGAGAGGGAGAGGGGGAGGGAGGGAGGGAGAGAGAGAGAGATTATAGATAGATACTGTAGATAGGTAGGTAGATAGACAGATAGGTAGATACGTAGGTAGGTAGATACGTAGGTAGGTAGATACGTAGGTAGGTAGGTAGGTAGATACGTAGGTAGATACGTAGGTAGATATGTAGGTAGGTAGATAACAGTGGTGGGATTCATCCGGTTCGGGTGACGAACCGGTAGTTAATTTGCTGGCTGACCCCTCCCCTCCCTGCCCCTTCCATCCTCACGCGCCCCATTTTGGCTCCTAGGTAAGTGCAGGGAGGCCTCCTAGGCCCAAAATGTGGCGCTGGTGGGTGTGCAGTGCACCCCCCCCCCCGGTGGCCCGTTTTTGCTCCCAGGGGGGTGTAGGTGGCCGAGTGCTGCCTGTTACACCCCCTGGCCACTCCCACCATGGCCACGCCCACCCAGCAGGTCATTAGGGCAGAGAACGAGTTGTTAAATTATTTGAATCCCTCCACTGGTAGGTAGATAGGTAGGTAGGTAGGTAGGAAGGTAGGTAGGTAGGTAGGTAGGTACATACATATATACATACACAGATAGACCATGAAAGGGATGGGAGAGAGAAATGAGAGGTAGATGGAAAGAGTGAGATGATAGAATGAGTGAGAGAGATGAGTTGAGAAAGAAATGAGAGGTAGACAGATGGGTAGATATATAGAGAGAAGGTAGAGATGATAGAGAGGGTATGAGAGAGAGACGAGAGAGAGGAGACGAGAGAGAGAGAATAATAGATACATAGATGATGAGAGAGAGAGAGAAAGGATAGGTAGGTAGGCAGAGATGATAGACAGACAGCGAGTGAGAGATGATGGAGATTATAAACAGATAGAGATAGAGAGAGGGTGCTACGTCAAACTCTTCTGTGGGTGTTTTCCACCATAATTCTGCCACTGGACACTTGTAGAGCACTTTTAATATTGGATTGGCTGTTTCTTTTTTCTTTTTTTCGCTTTTCTGTGTGCTAAACCATAAACCTCTTTTAATTGGAAGAGCTAGTGGGTGCGATAATAAATCGGGACGAGGGGAGAGATGTTTTTATTTATGTATCTGTCATCCCTGGAAACCGTAAATTCTTGAGAAGGCCCAGGCCAGTGTTTCTTAACCGTGACAGCGTGAAGATACGTTGGACGTGCTGGCTAGAGAATTCTGGGAGTTGAAGTCCCCACATCTGCCCAGGTTGAGAAACACTGGCTCAAGTTTGTTTCTTCCTGGGTGATAAAAAAAAAACAAAACACTTTGCATCACGGTTGCTTGGCAGTCCATTAAAAGCCTCACCAACCTTCCTTAAAATAGTGTAATATCATTCGTAGGAGCTGCAGCCACACCAGCATTAAAAGTTGGAGTTATAAAATCGCTCTAAACGAGGGGGGGGAAAAAAGAAGAAGAGATATTCCATTAATCACATGGGCAGGTGGATTTATCCTGGAATTTGCAGACCTTATATGAAGCATTTTCTTTCCACTGAGAATTCACAGCAAACCCCCCCCCCCCCCCCCCCCCCCCCCCAATATCCCTGCCAGTGGTGAAATCCTCCGCGATTTGCTACTGGTTCGCTGCTCGTGCATGCGTGGTGCGTGCCAAATGCACGCTGCGCTGGCGTGCATGTGCAGTGCGTGCAAAACACACGCTGCACGCACATGCACTGCACATGGAAAAAGGAAGCTTAAGGTAAGTAGAACAGTGAGGGGAGAGGAACCAGGGGTGGATTCTAAATTTTTTTTACTACCGGTTCTGTGGGCGTGGCTTATTTTGTGGGCGTGGCTTGATGGCCATGTGACAATTGTTTTAGGATTTAGCAGAGGTACTGGTTTACCAGGCTTTTAACTGCTTGCAGAGCTGTACCGATGATAGGGTAAGAGAGAGAGAGACCAGAACCGGTTCGGTGACATCATATCGTCATCGCTACCAGCTCGGGAGAACCGGGCCGAACCCGGAGCAACCCAACACTGAGGGGAATAGCTGTGGCGCGCAATTTAGATTCGCTAGAATTTCCTGCTTTCTAGGAAATATAAATCGCGCAGCACAGCTGATCGTTGGAAATACCGAGTACGAACCGGTGCAAACCGGTAGCATTTCACCCCCGATCCCTGCTCCAAAGCAGAATTCCTCTAGTTTCTGAATCTGTGTGTGTGTGTGTGTGTGTGTGAGAGAGAGAGAGAGAGAGAGAGAGAGGGAGAGGGAGGGAGAGAGAGGGAGAGGGAGAGATGGGGGGGAGAGAAACTTCAGAGGGGGGGAAAAATCCAGTTTTGGGAAGATTGTGCAGAGAGAGGGGTGGGGGGAAGCTCAGCTGGCAATAACAGTGTGTCAGGCACCCTCTTTCTGTGTGAATGTGTCCCTTGTTTCCGAACCGAGTTCGTAAATAACCAATCCCTTGTGGAAAATCCCCACCAGAGGACTCGGAGAATGAAACTTGCATAAAGTGGAGGATAATTATTGTGGATGTTGGCAAGCTATTGAGGATGGCAGTTGCGCCGTCCCCGCACTGCCATTGGAGGTACCAAAAATAACATACTAAAAGTATTGTTTCACCTTGCTTCGGTTTCACTATCCTTCCTTTTAAAAAAAAAAAAAATTGCTTAACCCCTGTTTGAAAACCACGGACTAACCAGAAGGAATCTGGTAGCACTTTTCCCAAAGAACAGATTTTTAAGCTTCAACTCTCAAAAGCTGGTGGCTTTTAATAAAAAAGTAGATGGAAAAAGGTGCTACCGGGCTCCTCCTCATTTCTTGGCTCCCATCAAGTAGCACGGTTTTCTTCCTACAACGTTCTGCTAAACCCATGCTAAGTGTCACCAATTTGGGTCCGGGTTCAAGTCTCTGTAACTGGAGCCTCGGTGCCTTGGGAAAGTACAAATGTACCAATGAAAGAGAATATTTGTAGTTCAGGGATCCTCGGTGTTCTCTCAGCTTGATGGTTTTCTTGCAAACATTTCATTACCCTATTAGAGAACATCATCAGTGCTAGAAGGGAGTGAGATTGGAGAGTGGAGGAGAAGGGGAACGGGACTGTGGGGTCCTTGGCGCTCTCTGATCTTGGCGGTTTCCTTGCAGACGTTTCATTACCCAACTAGGTAACATCATCCAAGCTAAAAGAGCCGAGGTGGCGCAGTGGTTAGAGTGCAGTACTGCAGCTACTGCTAGTTCAGCAGATCGGCGGATCAAATCTCACCAGGCTCAAGGTTGACTCAGCCTTCCATCCTTCCGAGGCGGGTAAAACGAGGACCCAGATTGTTAGGGGGCAAGATGCTATTGAGTATACTGTCTTTGGTGTAAGCCGCCCAGAGTCCTCGGAGAGTGGGCGGCATAGAAATACGACTAATAAAATAATAAATAAAATAATAAAAAGGGAGTGAGATTGTGGAGAAGAGGAGGAGGATGGATATTCTGTATGTTGTCTACTCTTACAGCTTGTTTATCTGAGTCAGTAGTTCCTTGATTGGGGTATTCTTTGCTTCTTGCTTCTTGGTCTAACGTTAACCTTGGTGTTAATAGGTCTGTTTCTCTTAACAGCCAAAGTCATCGAGTTAAATTTCCCCTCCAAACCCTCTTAATTAATTCAAAGTGGTGGAAGAGCCCCTTGGGGAAAGGAGGCGGGTCCGTGGTTGTGCTCTCTGCTGTTTGCCCCAAACTATCAACACAAATGGCTGAATTTATTTACTATTTCTCTCTCTCTCTCTCTCTGTCTCTCTGTCTCTCTCTCTCTCTCTCTCTCTCTCTCTTTCTCTCTCTCTTTCTCTCTCTCTCTCTTTCTCTCTCTCTCCCCCCCCTCTCCCCCTCCCCCTTTTCTTCCACCACCGGCTCGATTGAAGAACCTACACCCTGAATCAGAATAAAATATTGATCTCTTCCATGTAATGGGAATTGCGGCAGCTTTGTTAGGGAACAAAGGCCTGGCATATTTAAGTCTAAAGCAGCTGTCTAGAAAACAGGTTCATTTCATTTCGTGTAAAGGGAATTATAAATGCGCTTTCTCTCCCCCCCCCAACACTCCCCCTTCCCAAATACTAAAAACCACTTACTTAGTTGCGGTTCATTCATGACAAGTTCTTGATGCCACTGAGTGGTCTTCCTTCCTTCCTTCCTTCCTTCCTCCCTCCCTCCCTTTTTCTTTTTTCCTTCCTTCCTTCCTTCCTCCCTCCCTCCCTTTTTCTTTTTTCCTTCCTTCCTTCCTTCCTTCCTTCCTTCCTTCCTTCCTTCCTTCTTTCCTTTTTCTTTTTTCCTTTTTTCCTTCCTTCCTTCCTTTCTCCCTTCCTCCCTCCCTCCCTCCTTCTTTTTTCCTTCCTTCCTTCCCTCCCTCCCTCCTCCCTCCCTCCCTTTTTCTTTTTTTCTTCCTTCCTTCCTTCCTTCCTTCCTTCCTTTCCTTCCTTCCTCCCTCCCTCCCTCCTTTTCTCCTTCCTTCCTTCCCTCCCTCCCTCCCACCCTCTCTCCCTTTTTCTTTTTCCTTCCTTCCTTCCTTTTCCTTTTTTCCTTCCTTCCTTCCTTCCTTCCTTCCGTCCTCCCTCCCTCCCTTCCTCCTTCCTTTTTCTTTTTCCTTCCTTCCTTCCTTCCTTCCGTCCTCCCTCCCTCCCTCCTTCCTTTTTCTTTTTCCTTCCTTTCTTTCTTCCTTCCTTCCTTCCTTCCTTCCTTCCTTCCTTCCTTCCTTCCTTTCCTTCCTTTCCTTCCTTTTTCTTTTTTCCTAGGTCTCAGAACGTCTGATATTAGCGAATCCCAAGCTGGTTAATTAGGTTCAGAAAGAAAGAAATACATTTGCCTGTTTGCTGTAATTCTTGCCGCCGCCGAAACGCACACCACTCATTCTTATTAACGTCGCATCTTCCTCTCCCTTAGCTGTTAAACAGAGCAGATTGATTTTTAAATTGAGCAGAAGGACGAGGTTTGTGAATACAGAAGGTGGGATCACGACTTGCGTCTCTCTCTCTCTCTCTCTCTCTCTCTCTCTCTCTCTCTCTCTCTGTGTGTGTGTGTGTGTGTGCGTGTGTGTGTCAGATGGATGGATGGCCTTGCCCGGTATTTTTTTAAAAAAAATAGTGATCCATCTAGGATTGTTCCTCTGAATTCGGTTGCTGCAGGATTCAAGAGAAAGGTTTTAAAGCTTGGGAAATCTAGAGGAAGAAGGTGGGGATTAAAACAAGATCCTCGGCTGCAAATAAAGACGTGGTCCGCGCATTTGATTTCCCCCCCATAGCCTTTTCAAGCCGATCGTAAATTGCTGTCAATATCGCTCTGGTCATCGCCGTTCTTATTAGCGGCTTTTCTTTCCCAATAATTTTGGGCATCTGGGCTTCTTTCGGGCGACTCTGACCTCTGTGCCGCCTCCCCACGAACCGGGCTTTTTGTTTCTTCCTTCCAGGCCCACATCCTGACATTAATAAAACATGGGCGGCAATTTGCAGGGGCGGAAGTGGCTTCTCGGTATTCCCTTTTGATGGCTACAGGGAGGCACTTACAGGAATTCCTTCTGCTTGTTGTAACGCCCCAGGGAGATGGCCTTGGATGGAAACCCCTGGCCGTACTCAGACCCATCCGTTACCTGGCCTGAGCTAGATTAAGGGTTACCTACCCAGCTGCAGAATTAGAGATTGGGGGGAATTTCTGCCCCTTTTCCCCCTCTCCTTCCCCTTGGATTATAGGTAATCCTCTGAGTTCTTCCTCCTTCTCTTCCTCCTCTTCCTCCTTCTCCTCTTCCTCCTTCTCCTCCTCCTTTTCCTCTTCCTCCTCCTCTTCTCCTCCTCCTTTTCCTCTTCCTCCTCCTCTTCCCCTCCTCCTCTTCTCCTCCTCCTTTTCCTCTTCCCCTCCTCCTCTTCATTCTCTTCCTCTTCCTCCTCCTTCTCCTTCTCCTCTTCTTCCTCCTCTTCCTCCTCCTCCTTCTCTTTCCTCCTCTTTTTTAAAAAAAATTATTTTAATCAGATTTATATGCCGCCCTATCTCCATAGGACTCAGGGCGGCTCACAACAATTAAGATATGCAATCTCAATCCAAGTAAGAAACATGTTAAAATACACATTCAACGCATATTAAAATCCTTCTCTTCCTCCTCCTCCTCGCCACTGTCTCTCCACTGCAGCATGAAGGCCTCTTCCTCACGTTTCCACAATTGAGCCCAACATTTCTGTCATTAAGCGAGACACTCGTTAAGCGAGCATGGCCCCATTTCACGCCTTTTCTTATCACCGTTGTCAAGTGAATCGCTGCAGTGGGTAAGTTAGTAACCCGGGTTGTTAAGGGAATCCGGATTCACTTAACATCCACTTTGCTTGTCAGAAGGTCACAAAAGCGGATTGCGTGACCCCTGGACATGGCAACTGTCGTAAATATGATCCAGTTGGCGAGTGCCTGATTGCCGATTGTTTGACCATGGGGATGTTTTGTTTTTTTTAAAAATTTGATTTATATGCCGCCCTTCTCCGGAGACTCAGGGCGGCTTACAATGCGCTAAGCAATAGCCTTTATACTTTTTGTATATTTATACAAAGTCAGCTTATTGCCCCCACAAACTGGGTCCTCAATTTACCTACCTTAGAAAGGATGGAAGGCTGAGTCAACCTTGAGCCTGGTGAGATTCGAACCTGCAATAATTGCAGGCAGCTGTGTTAATAACAGGGTGCTTTAGACCACTGTACTATCCAAGGCTCTTGCAGCGGTCATGCAGTGTGAAAACACCAAGGGGTCCTTGGTGGTTTTCTTGCAGACGTGTCATGACCCAAATTAGGTAACATCAGTACCCAGAAGTGAAAAGTGATGATGTTCCCTAGCTGGGTCATGACACGTCTGCAAGAAAACAACCATGTGCAGAGAGCACCAAGGACCCCACAGTCCTCCTCGTCCTTGTCCTCCTCCTCGTCCTCCCCGTCCTCGTCCTCCTCCTCCAGCAAACCCCACTTTCTTGTAGCACTGATGCTGTTACCTAGATGGGTCATGAAACGTCGTCTCCAAGAAAACAACCATGTGCAGAGAGCACCAAGGACCCCACAGTTGTCATAGTCCCTCCCCCTCCTCCACCTCCTCCCACAAAACCCACTCCCCTTCAGCCTTGATGACGTTACCTAGTTTGGGCCGTGAAACGTCTGCAAGAAAACAGCCAAGCTCAAGAGAGCGCCAAGGACCGGGCACCACCCCTTCCCTTGCAAAAGGTCTTATTTAATGCTTCCCCACGAAACAGCTTAGCCTAGAAAACACAAACAAGCGACAGCCCTTAACAGGGTCTGTGACGGCGTAGCAGCAACGTGCTGTTTTGGTTGGGAAGTGGCGGCTTCGTGCTTTGAAAACGACTTAACAAGCCACATGGTCAGAAGGAGGGGGGGGGGCAGGGAAGGAACAGAAGAGGCAAACTCAACAGCAAGGGAGGGGGAAACAACAACAACAACAACACTGGGGAAGCGCAGGCCCTGATTGTGCGTACCGCAGTCAGCCCGGCCTCCCGATTATAAATGTCTTATCGACTAACAGCGGTAACAGATGGTGCTACGCTCCCACGAGGGCCTTCTCCTTGTTTTCTTGCTCCCTTCTGAACCTCGTCTGCTTTTTCGGCTCCAAACCAGGCTTTAAAACTTGGGGGTTCAAAAGGATAAGCCGGTTTTAAAGGGGCTTGGGAATTAAATAGTGGGGGAATCCTGGGGGGGTGGGAGTGGGGAAGAACGTCTGGATTATCTTTAGCAGCCCCCGTGAGGAAAAAAGATGAAGCGATGGTCGTTTGGCCCATCACACAAAGGTATTTTAGTTTGTTGGCCAACCTAGGGCAGGCGTGCCTGAAGTGGCACGCAGAGCCATGTCGCCTGGCATGCATGGTGTTGCCTGTTCCTCTTCCGGGTTTCTGGCGTGCATGCGCGCGCGACGATCAGCTGGCCTTTATGCATGCAGCAGTGCTGGAAAATAGAAGAGCTGGTCTACCGTTTTCCTGCATGAGCATGCGCGCCGGGCAGCTGATCGTTGCATGCCAGAAACCCCAAAGAGTAGCTGGCTGAAACTGGAAGTTCATTTTCGGGCTTGCGCATGCGCCTGGGCAGCTCCTCTTCCGGGTTGTGGCCCAGACGCGCATGCACGCGTGCTCCCTTTTCAGCACTCGGTGCCGAAAAGGTTCGCCATCCCTGGTATAGACTTGTAAGCCAGGTAGGGCGAAACCCGGAGGGCTCTAAGGATGCTGGAAATTGGGGCACCTTGTTCCTTTCAACCAGGTGGGACCTGGCACCTCTCAGCCCGATAGTTTGCCCGTCGATGTGGCCGAGAATACAGGGTAGTCGTCCTCGACTTGACCACCACCGTTGAGCCCAGAATTCCTGTGGCTAACATTTAAGTGAGTTTTGCACCCATTTTTACGACCCTCCTTGGCGCGTTTGTTAAATGAATCGCTGCGGCTGTTGAGTGAGTCACACGGTTGCGAAGTCAAGCTGGCTTCTCGGGAGGTCACAAAAGCGGGTCGGGGGCGCCGCGACTGTCATAAAGGTGAGCGAGTTGGGATGCCAGCGTCTGCATGTTGATCACGTGGGCGTGCGGCTGGTGTGGAAAACTGCGCGTAAGTCGCTTTTTACAGCGCCGTCATCACATTTATTGAACTGCCGTAAGTCGAGGACTACCTGTGTGCCTGAGGCTGGCTTGGTTGCCGTGAGGGATGGGAGGAAAATAAGATGGCAGGGTTGCCTGCTTAGCGCCGGTCTTTTCGGGGAGGAAAATCAGGGCCAATGATAGAGAATCACTGCTTTTCCTATCCCCTTCCTGCTGGAAAGACAGCAAAGGATTTCAGAGGGACCCAGCAGCATTGATTGAAATCTTTAAAGCCCGATTTGGCTGCATTGGCAACATTTGGTGGTAAATCTTAATTTAAAAACACAGCAGCACTTAAGGTCATTTAGCTTCCCTTTGTATTGCTGTATTGATCATTTTCTCCCCCAGAACCCAAGGAATGCTGAACGTGGTGTTTTGAAGTTAACCAAGCAAAGCTGTATGAATCAAAAAAAAAAAAAAAAACCCCCAACCCCAGCATTATGAAATGTTATTCCAAGTGGATTCCTGCCTGGCGGACTCCGTAATGCTCTGTTGAAAGGACGTAGGATAGCAACAGCGATAGTGCTTAGACTTATATACCGCTTCGCAGTGCTTTACAGGCCTCGCTAAGCGGTTTACAGAGTCAGCCTTTTGCCCCCAACAATCTGGCTCCTCGTTTTACCGACCTCGGAAGTACGGAAGGCTGAGTCAACCTTGAGCCGGCCGATCAGGATCGAACTGCTGGCAGTGGGCAGAGTCAGCCTGCAATACCGCATTCTA
>WNWU01000078.1:1845950-1862022 GCA_012654045.1 Ptyas mucosa
ATTCCATTCCATTCCATTCCATTCCATTCCATTCCATTCCATTCCATTCCATTCCATTCCATTCCATTGGAATTAATTATAAGAGTTCTTCCCATGGGAAAATGATTTTGCTTTGCATTCTTTTTTTAAAAAGAAAAAGATGATGGGATTTTGAAGCTTGGACGCTAGAGGGAACCAGAAGGAACCAAAGAGTACAATTAAAGGAGAAGAACACTTAAGTTTTGATTTACAGATACAGAATGGAGCAAAATGTCATATGCTGGAGGCCCCAAAGAAATAATTTGAACAATGTAATGAGCTAAACGCAGGGATCTCAAAACTTGGCTGGCTGGGGAATTCTGGGAGTTGAAGTCCACAAGTCTTAAAAGTCGCCAAAGTTTGGGGACCCCTGAGCTAAAGCTACGGAGAAGTTGCCGAAACATCTGTTGTGGTCCACCATAATTGGAACACAGGTGTTGAGTCAACCAAGGAAGCTAGTGAATGCCTTTTCCCCCATTTCCCAGAGAAGGATCCTCCGGCTTGTTGACTTGAGACCAAGTCTGTGGCTCGGAAGAGCAATATTTGAGGGTACTTAACACATCCACCCACCATGTTTCTCTTCTAGATTTTTATTGTCTCTCGTCTTTTTCCTCTCACACCCCTTCCCTCCCTCCAATTGATGATGGCAAAGAAGATATTTAATTGCCGGAGCTGTTTGCATGGTACATGTCCCATTATGTTCTGGATAATTAGATTTTTTTTCTCCCTCCTCTTGTTTCTCTGGCTAATGTGATTCTTCTTTTCTTTTCTTTTTTCTTTTCTTTTCCTGGCATACGACAGTAGCTCTTACACTTTCTAAACATCCAGAAACTTATACATTGCCTTACAAATAAGATTTTTTTTTACCAAAGGGGATTGGGGGGAACGAGCTGCGTGTTTCAAATCACAGCCCCACTGAATCCGAAATTTAAGCAGTTTTCAAAACGCCGGGTTCCGTTCGGCAAATTCTCTCCTTTCGTCTTGCGACAGTCGATAAGAGCAGCTGATGGTAGAGTCGAGTGAAATTGGGGAAATGCAGGGATATAAAAATAAGTCAATCGGATGGAATAAAAGATTAAATGTACCGGAGACAGAAGCGCTCCCAACTGCAAAGAAAGGCTGTCCACAGTAGTGGAAATGAGGCGGCCCATCCATAAAGGGGAACAAGAGTTGGTAAATTTATCGGCGGTGATCTCTATCTGGCGATTTCACACTTCTGAGGTCAAAATGCGGTGTTACGCCTCTGAAGAAGGCCTTAAGAAGAAGGTCTTCGTTGCATATCCTGCTCTGTGATAGACATGAGCCCGTGATAAATAGGAGCCAGCCGTGTGTAGCAGCTGCCAAAAAACCCCCAGCACAGTTCTAAGCTGCATCAACGGGGGGATAGCATCAAGATCACGTGAAGTGTTGATACCCCTTTATAAGGCCTTGGTAAGGCCACACTGGGAATCCTGCATCCAGTTTTGGTCACCATGATGTAAAAGAGATGTGGAGACTCTAGAAAGAGTGCAGAGAAGAGCCACAAAGATGATGATGGGGCTGGAGGCTAAAACATATGAAGAATGGTTGCAGGAACTGGATATGTCTAGTTTTTTTTTTTTTTTTAAAATTTGATTTATATGCCGCCCTTCTCCGGAGACTCAGGGCGGCTTACAATGTGTTAAGCAATAGCCTTCATACTTTTGTATATATTTTATACAAAGTCAGCTTATTGCCCCCACAATCTG
The DNA here is from genome assembly GCA_012654045.1 of Ptyas mucosa. Taxonomy (NCBI): domain Eukaryota; kingdom Metazoa; phylum Chordata; class Lepidosauria; order Squamata; family Colubridae; genus Ptyas; species Ptyas mucosa. Next base: position 1,847,696 of record WNWU01000078.1, read on the forward strand.
GGTCCTCATTTTACCTACCTTAGAAAGGATGGAAGGCTGAGCCTGGTGGGATTTGAACTTGCAGTAATTGCAGGCAGCTGATCTTAATAACAGTTAATGACACTGCTTTTTAGTCTGCTGAGCCACCAGAGCTCTTCCTAGTTTAATGAAAAGAAGGACTAGGGGAGACACGATAGCATCTTCTAGTATCTCAGGGGCTGCCCCAAAGAAGAAGGAGTCAAGCTGTTCTTCAAAATATCCCATCTTTTGGCCTGCTTGGTTCTTGCTGGTCTACAAGAGGCTGATCTGCTTTGCCAAGGGCGAATCCGGGTTTCCTTGAATGGATTATTAATGAGCCAGTGAACTCTTATTGACAAAACACAAGGACGACAATTCAACAGTTGGGTTTGTCAATACCCTAACCAAAGGACAAGACAAGTTGGAGCAAGGTGACATCGGGAAATATTTAGTAAACTCCTCTGGAGCGTTGTGGCAGTCGGTTAGAATTTCACCTTCAGCGATGGCAAGAGCATAAAATATTCCTCGACTTAACGACAGTTCATTTAGTGACCGTTTGGAGTTACAACAGCACTGACTTACGACCAGGGGTGGGCTTCAAAAATTTTAGCAAGGGGTTCTCTGCCCGGTTGCTGGGTGGACGTGGCCATGGTGGGCGTTGTCTAGCCGGCCTCCTGCACCATTGCGGGGTGTATGTGTGTGTGTGTGTGTATGTTTTTGCCCTCCCCAGGCTCTGGAGGCTTTTCTTGAGCCTCCGGGAGGGTGAAAACGGTCTCCTCAGGCTCCGGAGGCCCGTTTCCGGCCTTCCCGAACTTCCGGTAGGCCCATTTTTCGCCCTCCCAAGCCTCCACGTGCACCCTGCACTTACCTCCCGAATCCCAGCGAACCCTCAGCAGCCCCCACGCTTATGACCCGTATGACCCTTTTTCACACTACGACCGTTGCAGCATCCCCATTGGTGATCAAAATTCAACCGTTTGACTTGCATTTATGACGGTTGCATTGTTCCGGTGTGTGTGTTTGTGTGTGTCTGTGTGTATCACATGATCCCCCTTTGCGACCTTCTGGTGAAGAAAGTCAACAGGGAAGCCAGATTCATTTAACAGCCACGTTCGTCACTTAACAACCACAGGGATTCCCTTCAAACAACGGTGGCCAGAAAGATCGCTGAAACGGGGCAAAATTCAGTTAAGTAATGCCTCGCTTAGCGACAGAAATTTTGGGGCTCAGTTGTGGTCGTAAAGCCGACGTCTACCTGTAGCCGTTTCTTGTAGGTCTTGTCGCTGTGATAAATGAGCAGAAGTGGGTCTATGCATGGGGCCTGGAATGAGAAAAAGGGAGGTGATTTGGGGAAGTTTCTGTGCTTTTCCCTTGCATTCCTTTATGATAAGTTTACTTCTCTGATTGGTGGTTAAGGCTGAACCGCGATTCAGGAAAGAGCCGTTAGGTGGCATAACAGTAAACCATCAACAGCCCCGTTCTGCTGATCAAGGCAGAGCTAACAAGCTGGATCTCCTAGCTGTAAAAAAAAACCCCTGAACTATGCCACGTTCCCAAGCCACAAAAAAAATTGTATATGTCATCAACGTTTTCAGTTGGATTTAACTTGGCTTATCGTTTGTGGTGTCCCCCCCCTAATATTTGGTGTGCCTTTGTGTGTTTTAAAAAAAGGTAAAGGTTCCCCTCGCACGTATGTGCTACTCGTTCCTGACTCTAGGGGGCGGTGCTCATCTCCGTTTCAAAGCCAAAGAGCCAGCTCTGTCGGAAGACGCCTCCGTGGTCACGTGGCCGGCACGACTCAACGCCAAAGGCGCATGGAACGCTGTTCCCTTCCCACCAAAGGGGGTCCCCTATTTTTCTCCTTGCATTTTTTTTTACGTGCTTTCGAACGGCTAGGTTGGCAGAAGCTGGGACAAGTCACGGGAGCTCACCCCGTTACGCGGTGCTAGGGATTCGAACCGCCGAACTGCCGACCTTTCGATCGACAAGCTCAGCCTCTTAGCCACTGAGCCACCGCGTCCCTTAAAAATGTATATATGTTTGCTTTTTGCATGTATGTTGACTGCTAGCGGTTGGCTGGACTATGTAGTCCCTCCAGATTTCTTAGCCAAGTGTTTTGACTTTTCCTTCCTGGAGCTGAGATAGAGGGACTAGCTCAAGGTCACCCCGTCGGTTTCATTACAGAATAACAGAGTTGGAAGGGCTCTTGGAGGTCTTCTAGTCCAAACCCTTGCTTTTAAGCTGTACAGTCTCTTCTTAAAAACCTCCGGCGATGGAGCATCCATAACTTCTAGAGGCAAGTTGTTCCACTGAATTGTCCTCGTTGAATAGGATATTTCGCCTTAATTCTATCTTGGATCGCCCTTCGTTAAGCTTCTCGACTTGCCTTCTGGTGCTTGTGCTTTGGAGAATAGGTTGACCCCCCTCTCTTCTGTGACAGCCCCTCAAATATTGCAAGACGGCCGTCATATCACCATTAGTATGTTAGTTTAGAGGTACCCCATTCCCGCAACCATTCATTGTATTTTTGGAAGAAATATCCTTCTGAGTTCGGTTCCAAGTGGGGGAAAAGACACTGGATTCCATTACGGAAGGTATCACATTAAAAAATTCCACCGTTGGAGCATTCAGAACTTCTGGTGGCCAGTTGTTCCACTGATTAATTGTTCTCACTGTCAGGAAATTTCTCCTTAATTCTAAGGTGCTCCTCTCCTTGATGAGTTTCCACTTGTTGTTTCTTGTCCTGCCTTCAGAGAATAGCTTGACTCCCTCTTCTTTGGGGCAGCCCCTGAGATACTGGAACAGTGCTATCATGCCTCCCCTGTTCCTTCTCTTCACTAGTCTAGTTCCAACGACCGTTCTTCATATGGTTGTTGTTTTTTTAAAATTTGATTTATATGCCGCCCTTCTCCGGAGATTCAGGGCGGCTTACAAGGCGTTAAGCAACAGCCTTCATACTTTTGTATATATTTATACAAAGTCAGCTTATTGCCCCCACAATCCGGGCCCTCATTTTACCTACCTTAGAAAGGATGGAAAGCTGAGTCAACTTTGAGCCTGGTGAGATTCGAACTCGCAGTAATTGCAGGCAGCTGAATGTTAATCACAGTGCCTTAGTCTACTGCGCCACTCAGGCCCCTTATGTTTGAGCCTCCAGTCCCCTAATCCTCTTGGTTGCTCTTCTCTGCACTCTTTCTAGAGTCTCCACATCTTTTTTTGCATCGTGGCGACCAAAACTGGAGGCCATATTCCAAGTGTGGCCTTCCCAAGGTCTTATAAAGTGGTATCAACACTTCGCGTGACCTTGATTCCATCCCTCTGTAGATGCAGCCTAGAACTGTGTTGGCTTTTTGGGCAGCTGCTGCACACGGCTGGCTCCTATTTAACTGGTTGTCCACTAGGCCTCCACTAAGATCCCTCTCGCGGTTACTACTATTGAGCAAGGGACCACATATACCGTACCTAGTGCGCTTTGTGTAGAGCATAGAGAGGTTGGTCCCAGAAGCGAGGCCCAGCCGCTCCGGAAGGGATGGAAGCCCCCTCCCCATATTCCCTCTAACGCCCCCCCCCCCCCAATATTTCCTGTCCCAGGCGTCCCCCCCCCCCCCCCCCCCCGGCCTCTCACTCTGGAAATATTGCTCCCGTCCTCCAGTTCCCCAGCGGGCTTCCCCCTCCCCTTCCCGAAGCACACACATACATCTCCTTTGTTTTCCTTGGGTTTGTAATGCCACGCAACAAAAGTCTTTACCTGCCTTTGTTGTGTAAAAAACACACACACACACACACACACCCCAAAAAAATGGCTGTTTGTTCGGTGCTAAATGCCCTGTTTGATACTTTGATGTGTTTCAGCTTGGGCTGTGCAATCCGGACCTTTCATCTTGGTGAAAATGTTATCTTTGGAAAAAGCTTTGAAGGCGCTGGCTTTTCTGCAGGGGCGGCCTATCTTTCCCCAGATGGCGGATTTGTTTCAGTGCCCGATTAGTATTGAGATCTACAGGATTTCCCCCCCCCACCCCCCCAGATCCAATGATTTTCCAGTTTTTTTTCCCCTTTTTTCCCCCCCCCCCCCCCCCCCCCCAAAAAAATTGGGTACATAACTAAGTTATCACCCTGGTGGGTTTTTAGGCCGTCGAAAACAATTCCTTTTATCCCAGCCTCATGTCCCAGTCGGTTCCTGATGCTTTCTTTGCTTCTCTTTCAACATCTGGTTTTAAAGATGCTTCCTCTTACCGATAGATATAAGGAACCGCCAGCCCCCCCCCCCCCAAAAAAAACCCCATTTCCACTCCAGTTGGCAGTAATTCTGGGAGACCTGCGGCAGAGCGAGGGAGGGAGGAGGTTGCCGGCTCTTTTCCAAGATCTTTTTTAATTTCAGCGGGGCGGGATTTGAACAAAAGGCAATCTGCGGGCAAGCGAATTGGGACGAGCTTCGTTTTGAGTCTCTTTATTATGGGAAATTCAGGAAGGAGGAGGACTAGTTGTCAATGTGTAAATAGGATTTTGGCCCTTTTGGGGGTAGGAGGAAGGCTGGTAATAGAAGCCCTTTGCTTTCCCAAGTCCTCCTCCCTCCCTCCCTCCCTCCCTCCCTTTAAAAACTCCAGAAAAGGAATCAAAAACACGAAATAATCCCATTTGACATCTCCTGCCGCTCTCCAGGTGGCCGGAGAATGAACGGCAGTTCCCAAATGTTTGCGTTTCCTTCCAAAGGTATGCAAGTTTTTATTTACGAGTCCATTCTGCGCCTCGGAAGTCAGGCACTTCCAATCACGAAAGGGCCACTTCATATTTAAATAATAAAAAACGCACCTCCTTGTCTCCCTTCCGCCTTCCAACGGCCGGAACAAATTTGCCTTAAAAAAAAAAAATGAAGACTTCTCCTTCAGTGTCAGAACTGCTGGGTTTTTCTTCACCCGTACCTTAACGTGTTTTTTTTCCTGCTCTCACATGACAAGAAAGGAATAAACCGAAGATCACTGATTTTTTTTTCCTTCCTTCCTTCCTTCCTTCCTTCCTTCCTTGCTTCCTTCCTTCCTTCCTTCCCCCCTGCCCCCCTTTTTTCTCCCCCGCCAGAGCCTTCATTCTGAAAAAAAGATTTGAAGGAACATTTCCTGGGTAGCTGCTTTGGAGCACTTTCCCAAGATCCGAAGCTTATTTACAGAAATATTGCCAGCGACATTACTCCTGAGAGCAGGCAGGCAAGCAAGCTCGATCCAAACCAATACGGTTTTATTTCAAAATATGTCATACCAAGGCTTTGCTTGAGCGCTGCCACCTTCTGCAGAGAACAGTTATTATAGTAAATGGGCTAAATTGGGTTTCAGCTTCCCTTTCCTGCATCTTGAATTGCTGTTGTGTGTGTGTGTGTGTGTGTTTGTGTATGAGAAGGGGGAGCAGGAAAGATGCTCTGTGGAGCCCCCTGCTGGCTGCCTTTATGTATGGCATCTTTGTACCGAGTGTGACGTCTGTGCTGAGCGAAAAAAGGATTTCATTGTGTAACCTTCAGATACCGTGTTTCCCCAAAAATAAGACCCTGTCTTATATATTAGAAAGGCACCAGGTCTTATTTTCGGGGAATGTCATCCACCGACTAACCTCGCTTGCGTGCATCACTCCCCCGGCCTCCTTTTATCTCTCAGAGGCCTTCAGGAATGTCTTCTTCTGCAGCTGGCCAGGCTTTCCGGAAGGCCTCTGCAGCCGATAACAGAGCTCTGGATCGATCCAAAGCTCTGTTATCAGCTACAGAGGTCTTTCGGAAAGCCTGGCCAGCCTTGCTGAAGAAATGGGCCGGCGAGGCAGGTGTCGGGGTGTGCGAGGCCTGGCTACAACTGTCCAAAGGTAAGTAGTAGGACAGCTCCATTTCCTTCTACCACTGATGACGTTACCTAGTTGGGTAATGAAACGTCTGCAGGAAAACCACCAAGCTCAGAGAGCACCAAGGACCCCACAGTCCTCTTCCTCCATTTCCTTCTGTCACTGATGACGTTACCTAGTTGGGTAATGAAACGTCTGCAGGAAAACCACCAAGCTCAGAGAGCACCAAGGATCCCTCAGCCTGTTTCTGTGAAATTGGACTGACCCTCTTTTTCTTTGGTGGACATTTAACCTTCTCCTGATAATGTCCCCCCCCCCCCCCCAAAAAAAAAAACACTAGGATCCAGATTCAAAACGAGGGTGTCGTTTTCTCCAGCCTTGACTTGAAGCTCATCGCTTCCATCTACGAATTTCCACCATCTCCAGCTGCCTGTTCTCACCACTGCAACTGCTAAGCAGTTTTGCGGTTCTGGACTGTTAAACTTTTCTTTCTTTTTTTTTCCTTCTTCATCATTTATATGGCAGGCTTCCTGTTTTTAAAGGTTATCTGGCTCTCTTGAGGGAAAAGACGAATATAGCTACACTTTACTTCCTTTAGTTATTGTCATTTTTTTTAAAAAAAGAAAAGAAAAGAAAACCCCTTCTAGATTTTAAATGCGATTGGCGCACTAAAAATAAAGCGAGCCCCCCCTCCCATTCCCCATCCAACCCTTTTCTGCCCTTCGGTGATGTATAAAAACAAAACAAAAACCTCATAGCAAAATTTTCTTCATTAAGAATATTTGCTTTGCCTAATCCTCGGTATTTTAAGCAGCCTCTTTATCTCCTTTCTCAAATTCCCTGCTTTGGAAGAAAAGGAAAAAAAAATAAAATAAAATCTCTCTCGTCTTCCGGAGAGATTGCAATGGAAGCATTTGGTAATAATTTCTGCTGGCTGGTTTTGTTTTTGTTTTTTATTGTTATTATTATTGGGGAGTGAGAGAAGAAGCATGCTTCGCATTACAGTACTTTAAACAAACCGCAGGCAGTTTGGGTTACAGGGGTATCGTATTTTCCATTCACAAGAACGCCGCATAAGCTCGAAAAACGGAAGAGAGTAACGCAGGGTTTTTTTGTTTTTTTTTTTTGGTGTGGTTAAATTTGGATTGATTTAGAAGGCGGAAAAAGGGGGAAATCGCCTGTAGCCCTTTGTTTTCAGCTCTATTTTTAACGTGTATTAAAAACATCCACAAGGATGTGTTTGTCTGCCTGGGTATCGATTTTGGCCAGCAAATGGGGGTTGAGCCAAGGGATAATTCGTACTTTCAACAGCTAGTCTTTTTTTATTTTGGCTAACTAGAAAGCAACTGAAATAAAGCGCCAGTTCAAGAAAGTGTAAGGACAACTTTGTGCTTCATCTCAGCGGTTTAAACAAACATGAATAGTTTTGTCTTGGGGGGAAAAAAAAGCTTCTAAAGACACACGTTAGGTTTTTATTATTATTATTATTATTACTATGTTTTTGCAAATTTAGGACCAGGATAATTCTGTGTGAAAGCAACAATAGCCATTCTTGAATTCAGTGGTTGGACTCTTCCACTTCTGGTTTTTAAAGGTTTACATTGCAATAACGCTATATTTTTTTGGGGGGGGTATAAGCTAGCATTCTCCAACCTGAATCTCTATGGTGATCCTAAATTCCCAGAGTAGAAGGTTGTGGTTGTAGGGAATTCTGGGAGTTGGAGTTCTAGCTCACCTCGAAAAGCGTTAAAATTGAGGAGAGAGAATTGTCTAACAGGATGGTCTGTATGTCTTTGTGTATATATCTGAATTGCACCAGGGAGTTGCGTTCTCCAAGTTGCTTTTGTTTATATGTTGGTTCAGTCACTTTTCCTCAGGTTACATCAAAAATACGGATAAGAATTGTTGGATGAAAGAGAGCCGTTTGCTATCTGAATAATATATTGCACAGCAAGGCAAAACACAACATTAAATTTGTATGTGTGTGTGTATACATATATATATATATGGATGAATATGTGATTGTTTATTTATGTATAGCATTCATTTAAAAGGGAACAATTTCATAAATACTCATCTCCAGAGTAATGTAAAATAATAATTGTGAAAAACTGCCAGTAATGCCCCAAGAGATGGACTGGTAAAGGATTGTAGTGTAGGTCAGGGGTCACCAATCTTTCAGACCTCAGGGACCATTCAATTCATAATTTTAAATCCCGCGGACCATTAATATGATCTGCTTAATGACCGGCTGGGTGGGCGTGGCTAGGTGGGCATGTGACTGGGTGGGCGTGGCCAACTCGATGTCACTCAGGTTGAGGGGCGCCTCGCCGGCCTCTACTCACCCCTCCCCTCCCCGCCACTCCTCCCCTCCCCACCTGCGGTCCATAGGGCCCCAACAGGAAGCAGTTGTTGGAGCTAAGCAGCCACCACGAGAAAGAGTTGGCAAAACAGCTCAGTTCAAATTGGATCTGGCAGAGAAGGAGGCTCAGCAGAAGCACCTCACTGAGGACTAGGAGCATAGGCTTTCCAAGCAGAGGGAAGACCTGTGGGATTGCAAGGCCGGTTACCTGCGCCTGGAGGCTCAGCGGGCTGAGATGGTCAGCCAGATCCAGGCCATGAGGCAGTCCCACTGGAACGAGGACCTCCGGCTCTTCGCCACCAGCGGTGCTTCCCTCCAGTCTTCCCCCAAAGCCCCACACCAGGAGGCTGAAGCAGACCCCAAGTCGGAATTTTTGCCCCCCTCCGACCCACACAAAAAGACCCCGAAGGGGGAGACTCTCTGCAGCATCACAAACCTTCATTGCACAAATCTGTCCCAGGGGCCGTAGTTTGAGGACCCCTGATTTAGTGCAATATAACAAAATGCAAAAAATAATAATTCTGCGGACCACCCAAATTTTCTCGGGGACCACCAGTGTTCCATGGACCACCATTTGGTGACCGCTGGTGTAGGTTATACATGACTCACAGGTTATAGGAACGTGGATATTTGCAGCTTGGCTTTTGATATAAAACAAAAAACTTAAGGCACGTTAAGGAAAAACGTCTCTGTAATTTGCCTTTTCTGTTTTTCTCCCCCGCGATTGAGGAAGTGTAAAGCTAAATTTTGAGATTGACTCAGCCTTCCATCCTTCCGAGGAAGGTAAAATGAGGACCCGGATTGTGGGGGCAATAAGCTGACTTTGTATAAAAAAGAACACCGCTTTGGGGGGGGGGGGCAAAAGCCCTACTAAGCAGGTATATACAAAAAGTATGAAGGCTATTGCTTAACGCATTATAAGCCGCCCTGAGTCTCCGGAGAAGGGCGGCATATAAATCCAACCAACCAACCAGTCAATAAATAAATAAATAAATTAATTAATTAATTCCATACCCGCTTAAACCTCTTGATTGATGGAATATCTTGCTGGATCCTTTTCCACAAATAACCTAGAACTGGTTAGCTATAATTTGATGGGTGGCTGTCAGATGCTCTTTACTTAAGTACTTTACTACTAGATATTTCTGTATGCAAGTGGCAATAGAGCCAATCTGAGGCGCTAGTTGGACAATCCTGATATATATCTATGAATAATCCTGCTATTTGTACCCTGTTTCTCCCAACATAAGACCTCCCCTGATAATAAGCCCAATCGGGCTTTTGAGCGCATGGCAATAAGGCCAAGCGCTTATTTCAGGGTTCAAAAAAAGTAAGACAGGGTCTTATTTTTGGGGAAACAATATATATATATATATATATATATATATATATATATATGAAACGTTTCAATCCAAAACTTTTTTGCCACCGCTTAAGAAAGTATGCACAATTAAAGATCACGAAAGGGAGATCCAACCTAGAACTAATTTCCTAGAATTTCCTGAGAGTGAGAACAATTAACCAGTGGAACAACCTGCCCCCAGAAGTCGTGGGTGCTCCGTCACTGGAGGCTTTCCGACTCTATTATTCTCTGTTCTATGCACCAGACTGTCCACCATAAATGGCCACTCCGTTTATAGATGCCGTGCAGCCTCACGGATAAGAGATAACAGTAATTTCAAATACTGTGAATTCTTTAAAGCTGTAGGAAGAGGTAGAGTTAAGGGATTTAAATTAGGCCGAGATTTTAAGAAACCTCAACTTTCACAGCTCTTTGAAGCCAACCCTTTTGCACTCTCTAACGTAACGTTTACTTCCTCAACGTTACTGCCTTTGAAAAGTGATAGGGCTTTATGCTTTGTGTTAGCTTCCCTGGTGTAAGGAGAGGTGTAAGTCAGAGATCTGAGTTTGGACACAGCCCTAAACAAACCCATGGATAAGAGTTTTTCTGGTTTAATTTACTGCCAGCAGGAAGAGCTTAAAAGGCAAGTCATCCTTGCTTGATTGGCCAGGATTAAGGAGAATTGTGTAAATAATCGGAACAGCCTATCTAAATATGCCTATGATTTGGTTTTTGTTTTAAAGGCTCTCACATATTTGTGTCAGATAGGTAATATTTATCTTGGTCTGCGACCAGGTAAGACAAGTCTGTGCAAACAAAATGCGGCAGGAACTGTTCACCAAGACGTCGTAGATTTGAACTCAGGAACGTAGATAATACAACAGTATCAAAACTGTAGTTCTGTGGCTGAATTGGTTTAAGGAAAAGGGGGGGGGGGAACCCCTCTAAAATGCTCAAACCTCAAGTGCAGGATAATAAAAAAATGTGACTATAAAAGGTACTACAGATTTCAGTGACCCCGAACGTTGAGTCAATTATTGGGGGGGGTGGGGGGTGGGGGCAAATATTGGAATCATGGTGGTTGATATTTTATTCCTACATAGCGGGAAATGAGCGGACCAGCATGAGAATTATCAATTGTGAGGTGGTAGTCAGTTGTTTATCCACATTCACAACGGCTATGGACAGCTCTTGTTACTTTGCGGCCAATAAAACCTTGCGTGTCCATAGGGGATATTTACGGTAGCTCCTACCTAATCTTGCTTTTGTTGAAAACCGATCCTGCATACGTACATTCACCAGTTCAATCAATCAGAAATAGAGCGGGAAGGGAACCTTGGAGGTCCTCTAGTCCAGCCCCCTGCCGTAGCAGGAGACTATACCGTTTCAGACAAGTGCCTGTCCAGTCTCTTCTTCAAAACCTCCAGTGATGAAGCGCCCACAATTTCCGGTGGCAAGCTGTTCCGCTGGTTAATTGCCCTGCCTGTTAGGAAGTTTCTCCTCAATTCCAGGTTGCTTCTCTCCTTAACGGGTTTCCATCCATTGCTTCTTAACCTTGCCTCCTAGCGCTTTAGAAAATAAAATTGACCCCTTCCTCGTTGTGGCAGCCTCTCTAATGCTATCACCTGAGGTTGCTTAACGCTTGGAAATCAAGCGATCGGTTGGCGGAAGAGGGAATGTGAAGAGTTGTTGGGGCCAAGGGTTTAAACATCTGGCTGAGGATGCTTGCTTTCAACTTAATACTTCTCAGATAGTATTGAGGGGTTGGACCTGCAGTCGCAATTGGAAAGGAGGAAGAGAAGGAGAAGAATATAGGATTATAGAATAGCAGAGCTGGAAGGGACCTTGGAGGTCTTCTAGTCCAACCCCAGGCTTAGGCAGGAAACTCTTATTAAGAGCCACGTATAGAACAGGGCTGTCAAACTCAAGACTTGGGGGGGGTGGATCCGGCTCGCGGGGTGCTTAGATCTGGCCACCCTGGAAACCGCGAAAGACTGGCCCCGTGGTGCCCGTGGCAGCCAAAACGCCCCTCCCGAGCTCCGTTTTTGCTTTGCAGAGGGTTGCAGGAAGCCACCATAGCTGAAAACGGAGCTTGGGTGCCCGTTTTCGTTGGCAGAGCACTCAAGCCTGCCCCCGACATGAGTGACGTCGAGCTGGCCACACACACTCTGCCCCACCCCACTGCCGAGGTCAAACACAACCCTGATGCGGCCCTCAATGAAATCGAGCTTGACACCCCTGATATAGAATAACAAGAGTTGGAAGGGACCTTGGAGGTCTTCTAGTCCAACCCCCTGCTCAGGCAGGAAACCCTACACCGCTTCAGACAAAGGGTTATCCAACCTCTTCTTAAAAACGTCCAGTGTTGGAGCATTCACAACTTCTGGAGGCCAGTTGTTCCACTGACTCTTTGGTCTGAAAATCCTTAAATAACTGTACATCAAACGATGGAAGTACTATGCCTCAAGGAATCCTTCTCACGTAGCACTCTTAAACTGTTGTCTTTCTGGGGCGCGGAGTGAGAGTTGACAGCTGCTGCTGTTAGAATATTTTTTAAAAAAGAGAGAATTAGAAGGACTCACTTTTCTATCCTGCTGAGCTTTCAAAGCCAAGGGGGGGGGGGTCGGTGGTTATTAGCCTCGATGCTAGTGAGACTGCCCTTAAAAGCTATATCTGCCGGTGGGCTTCCTGGTGTAATTCATGGGCAAAACGGATGGGTAAGGTGGGGGGGATCTGATCCAGCAGGGCACACAGCTTAACGTTCTTCTTCTTTTGCCGAAAAGCAAATTTGCAGCAAGCAAGAGGCGGAAATAGAGCACCGCTGGGAAAAGTTCACAAGGTCTGAAGAGAAAATGTTCGGTGATGGTTGGGGCATTAAGAGGCCTGGAGCTTTCTTTCCCTCGGTTTGAATAAATAAATATTGGGTCTGGGAGCGTTTCCCTGGAAAGATGGCAAATGGTTTGGGCAAAACCTCGTCTTTGTGTCGTGGCTTTCTCTTAAAAAAAAAGGGGGGGGGGTTGCTGGGAATTTACGCGATCTAATCAAACCGGGAACTTGTTCTTGAACATCTTCCGAACGGGCCTGTTGGGTTTAAAGGCCAAATCCTGGGCAGAATGAGTCAGAACTCACCTCCAGCAAGGATTTGTTGTTGTTGTTAGTTGCAAAGTTGTGTCCGACCCTATGGACCACGTTCCTTCAGGCCTTCCTGTCCTCCACCATCCTCCGGAGTCCATCGAAGCTCCCGCCGACTGCTTCAGTGACTCCATCCAGCCACCTCGTTCTCTGCCGTCCCCTTCTTCTTTTGCCCTCCATCGTTCCCAGCATTAGACTCTCTTCTCCAGGGAGTCCTTCCTTCTCATTAAGTGGCCAAAGCATTTGAGTTTCCTCTTCAGGATCTGGCCTTCTAAAGAGCAGCCAGGGTTGATCTCCTCTAGGACTTACCGGTTGGATCGCCTTGCAGTCCAAGGGACTCGCAGGAGTCTCCTCCAGCACCAGAGTTCAAAGGCCTCCATTCTTTGGCGCTCAGCTTTTTCTTATGGTCCAACTTTCACAGCCAGACATTGCAACTGGGAAAACCATAGCCTTGGCTATACGCGCTTTGGTTGGCAGGGTGACGTGTCTGCTTTTTAGTACGCTGTCTAGATTTGCCATGGCTTTCCTCCCCAGGAGCGAGCATCTTTTAATTTCTTGGCTGCAGTCCCCATCTGCGGTGATCTTGGAGCCCAGGAAAATAAAATCTGCCAGCAAGGATTGGGACGACACAATTATAAAAAGGGACATGATCCTGCCTCCCCTTCACCCTATTAAAAAAAAAAAGCTGATTTGATGGGAGAGAGAGCCCAGGAATTCGTCGAGAGAGAGAGAGAGAGAGAGGTAGGGTTGGATGCCGTACTTTGCAGAGAGGTCGGTAATTTTTACGAATCGGGGTTTGGTTCGAGAGGAAAGAGAAACACTTTATAACGTGGATGTGAGCTTCTTCCAAAGCTGCTTTTTGTGTACCTCATTTCTTGAAGATTCAAGTTGAATCTCCGCGGGAACTTTTCCCCAGCGGAAGAGGCAGACTCTCCGCATCCCGAAGTAGAACGAGGTTAACCTACACACACCCTAAGACGATCTTGAGTTATTAAACAGGTTTGCTCAGTCGGGTTCCAAGCTCTTGTGAAGAAGAAACAGCACGGCAACCTGTTTTGAGAAGAGTTTTTATCCAGAGCTCCGTACCCATTGTTCTTCCTTAAACAGCCTTAGCCAAACTTTCCAGTTGGTGCCAGTTGGGATCGCCAAGAGCAAAGCGTGTTAAATTTGACCCGAAAGCTGGTTCTGCTGTTGATTTCTTGCTCTTCTCCCCCCCCCCTTCCATTTTCTTCTCTCTTCCAGGACCGGATCCTCTGAGCTGTTTGGCTTTTAAATGCTTAGTAAGTTTTAATATCTGCATTTCTAATGCGATCTCTCTCTGATAAGGCCGAAGAGTGGCTCTTACAATTACTTCTGAACTCCCCGTTTATCTGGTAGCCTTTGAGCAGCTCCCAGTTTGCCGAGGAGATAAAGCATTTATGCATACCTCGATAAGGAGCTAATTTCTCTCGAGAAGGAATGCTGAGAATGGCTTGTTGCTCAACAGATCTTGTGGCACGACGCCATTGAATGTTCTTCAGGTGTTTGGAAAACCTCTCCCAAGAGGGTATAAATGACTCCTGTGTTCTTTGAGAACTGCCTAGAAAACAGCCTCTTGTCACCACAGCCTTGATCTGCTCTTGGCTGCTTAGCAAGGTTGGCCTTTCATCCAGCTTGAGAGAGAGAGAGAGGGGGGGGGGG
>WNWU01000078.1:1871368-1887918 GCA_012654045.1 Ptyas mucosa
GATAGATAGATAGATAGGTAAGTAGGTAGATAGATAGATAGATAGATGATAGGTAAGTAGGTAGATAGGTAGGTAGGTAGATAGGTAGGTAGGTAAGTAGGTAGATAGATAGATAAGATAGATAAGATAGATGATAGATAGATAAGCTAGGTAGATAGATAGATTAGGTAAGTAGATAGATGATAGGTAGGTAGGTAGATAGATAGGTAGGTAGATAGATTAGGTAAGTAGATAGATGATAGGTAGGTAGGTAGATAGATAAGCTAGGTAGCTAGGTAGATAGATAGATAAGATAGATAAGATAGATAGATAGATGATAGATAGATTAGCTAGGTAGATAGTTAGGTAGGTAGATAGATAGATAGATAGATAGATAGATAAGCTAGGTAGCTAGGTAGAGAGAGAGATAGATAGATAGATAGATAGATAGATAGATAGATGATAGATAGATAAGCTAAGTAGCTAGGTAGCTAGATAGAAAGATAGATAGATAAGCTAGGTAGCTAGGGAGAGAGAGAGAGAGAGAGAGAGAGAGAGAGAGAGAGAGAGAGAGAGATAAACAAACAAACACACACACACACACACACACACACAAAACCAACCCTTTTAAGTCCTGCCGGGTAGCTTGTTTTTGACAATCAGAAGGACGGCTTTTGATTGCTTGGCCTCCCAAAGTAGATGTCTCATCCAAGAAGGGGGGGGGGCTGCCCTCCTCTTCTCTAAGTCCCTATTGTAAGGTGTCATGTGGCTCATCAGAAGGACAGAGAGAGAGAGAGAGAAAGAGAGGGAGGGAGGGAGGGAGGGAGGAGGGCTGGGGGGGGTTATGGCCTACTTTGCCTCCATTGGCGTCTCCGTGGCAAATAGCAGCAATCCGTGTCATGCTTCTGGGGCTATAAAACATGTTTTTTTTAAGCCGAACGGTGCTGTTTCTGGACTCTTTTTTTTTTTTTTTTTGCCTGATGGGTGTTGACGGTGGCGAAATTCCTCCGTAAGCCACCTTGTGGATTTATGTGGCTGGGTTGTTAAATTCTCCTTAAGTCCTCCAGGCGGGCCTTCCTTTCTTCAGCCTTGGCTTGTCAACAATCCTGCGCTTGTTCACTCATGGCCGGGGAAGGGGTTTGCATGCCTGTCGCGCAACAAATCAGGCTGGATAGCAATTGCCCCCCCCCCCCTTTTTTTTTTCCCCGTTTTCCTTTGTAAACAGAAATTATTCCCGTTCCTGCCACTGGTTTTATTTAGGTCCCGTTGGGGGAAGAGCATGGAAGGCAGCTGGAGGCCCCGTGGTATATTTCTGGACTGTCCTGCGTGGAAGTATAACGCAAGGTTAAAACCCAGCGAAAGGGTTCCGTTTTGGAAAGCGCATGAGGAGGTTGAGACCTGTATTGTGGGAAAACCGGGCACACAGATCGGCCCGATTCCCCCTATTGTGTGTGTTTTTATTGGGATGCATCCGTATTTCCTCCACTGCTCCCTCACCAAAGGCGTAATTATAATGATGTGGTTTCCGACACAGATGAATCTGGTGTTTTTGGACCCGTTCCCATAACACCTGAGTCACGTGGCCGCGAGATTATCAAGAGTAGAAATCCAGCGTTTTTTTTTTTCAAGGGCACCGAGTTGGGGAGAGTCTTGCTTCGTATTTCTGAATCCAGGGTGACTTAGCTCCCCTCACCTCTCCCGCCATTGCTTGAAATGGCAGAAAGGCAGCCTGGCTTTAGCAATGGAGCAGAGTAAGATGCTTGGGAGCATAAACAGATAGAAGGGAAAGGGGAGGAGTAGTGCTTAAAAGCACAGCAGATAAGCCTGTATTTCTTCCCGTGTCCCACACACCGAGGGGGGAAAAGAAAATTGTGCTTTTCAAGATGGGCAACTTTGAGATGTCAATAAAGGAGGATATTTGTAGCTCAGGGTTGAAATGAGCGGTCCTGGGCGGTCTCAGCTTGGTGGCTTTCCTTGCAGACATCTCATTACCCAATGAGGTAGTATCATCAGTGCTAAAAGGGAGTGAGGTTTGCAGAGAGGAGGAGGAGGAGGAAGACTACGGGTTCTTGGTGCTCTCTGAGCTTGCTTATTTTCTTGCAGATATTTCATTACCCAATTAGGTAATATTACCAGTGCTAGAAGGGAGTGAGGTTTGTGGAGGAGAGGAGGAGGAGGAGGAGGAAGACTAATGAAACGACGGCAAGAAAACAAGCAAGCTCAGAGACCCCCAAGGACCTTCTCAACTTTTAAGATGTGTGAACTTCAGCTGCCAGGATTTCCCAGCCGGCAGCCCTAAATGGGAATAGAAGCGAATTCAAAATAGCGTCTTATTTGCCTTGGGGTTGTAGAGGTTATCATTTGATGCCACACCTTCTTGTCTCGGATAATTCTCCAGCTACCAACTCTCAATAGACACGAAAACTACATTGCACGGATATGAGTAAGTGCCCACTCTTTTGGGTGTTGCCAGCTCGGCCATCCGTTGTGTCGCTCTTGAGCCTAGACCTGAATGTGGCCTTTGGACTTCTGAGAAGTGATGTGGTCAGATGATACCAAGGCTCCTGGGGCATTGTGGGGAGTGGAGGTCAGGCAATGACTCGAAGCCACCAAAGAGGCATGAAATTTGTTTGTCCATAGGGCGACTGGGGTGCCTTGGTTGAAGGCCTGATGAATCGTGAAGGTTGTCCGATATAAATGGAGACTGTGGCAGCAGAATAGCAGAGTTGGAAGGGACCTTGGAGGTCCTCTAGTCCAACCCCCTGCTCAGGTGAGAAACCCTATACCCGTGATGGTGAACCTATGGCACGCGGGCCAGAGGTGGCACGCAGAGCCCTCTCTGGGCATGCGCACCATTGCCAGCTACTCTACTGGTTTCCGATGCGCACATGAATGCCGGCCAGCTGGTCTTGGCAGGCACCGGAGCACCGGAAAACAGCCTGAAAATGGCCGAAAAACAGCTCCAAAAATGGCCTGGAACCAGAGCACCAGAAAACAGCCTGAAAACGGCTGAAAAACGGCTCCAAAAATGGCCTGAAAATGGCTGCGAAATGGCCTGGAAAACGGCCCAAAATGCCCAAAAACAGGCATTCACTCTCCAGCCAGCTGGTTTTCAGGTTTCCGGTGCTCCAGCGTGCGCACACAGATGTGCATGCACGCGCATTCCAGTTTAGGCACTCGGCGCCGAAAAGGTTTGCCATTACTGCCCTGTACCATTTCAGACAAATGGTTATCCAGTCTCTTCTTAAAAATCTATTGTGAAAGCTTCACCAGGGCAAAACGTGCAGAGAGATAATAAATAGGCTTGAGAGAACTTCATCGATCAAGAGGAAATTGGATGCAACTAAGTTATTATCTGTAGGCATGTGGTGGTTCAGTGGCTAAGACGCTGAGCTTGTTGGATTGAAAGGTAAGCAGTTCAGCGGTTCGAATCCCCAGGGCCGCGTAACGGGGTGAGCTCCCGTGACTTGTCCCAGCTTCTGCCAACCTAGCAGTTCGAAAGCACGTGTTAAAAAAAAAATGCAAGTAGAAAAACAGGGACCACCTTTGGTGGGAAAGGAACAGCGTTCCCTGCGCCTTTGGCGTTGAGTCATGCCGGCCATGTGACCACGGAGACGTCTTCAGACAGCGCTGGCTCTTCGGCTTTGAAACAAAGATGAGCACCGCCCCCTAGAGTCGGGAACGACTAGCACCTATGTGCGAGGGGAACCTTTACCTTTTTAACTCATTACCTTTTGAGCTTCAGGCTGGAAGATCTCTAGAGTGTCTCTCGCACACGCATTTCGATAGATAGAGCCAAAGAAGCTTCTTGGATGAGAAGCGCGACATCTTCAAAGAAAAACCAGAAAGTCCAGTTGCCTCTTGGAAAAAAAAAACACCTTTGGGGCAACCGTAACCTGAGAGTCTCCATAGACATGCCTGTAAATCATGTAAATTGGCTGGGTTTCGGTCTGCAGCGAACAAAATCTAGTCTTGGGTAAGAAGTTAGCAAAGCTCTCTTGCCTTTCGCTTTGATCAGAGATCAATTTTACCTGCGCCAGGTGTGCGATGCTCTGGCACGCCACTTAGAAGGGTACCGTTGCCAAGCTGGTTGCCGTTAGGAACACCGGGAGCTGCCTGATGTCAGAGAGGACTTCACATTTCAAACGACAAACCTTAAAAGCCCGAGAGAGACGGGGGTTGCTAAGCCATGATTCTGGGGCCTTTGTTGACCAAGCGGGAGTTTGTCGTCTTAATTTACCTGCTGCCTTCCCTTGAACGTAGCACGTCCTGCATCAGTCAACCAATGGGGGGGCCTTTTACCACGTTGAGTGGGGGGTGCCTTCGATCAGGTTATTGAATAATCACCGGGTTTTTGGGGGGGGGGGGGAATGCCGCTTGAGGCAGATTCTGGTTGCCAATCCGAGTTAGGACTGAAACCCAGGTACGGCACAGTGCCATTTAATGGGCCGCATCGGCAGGCAGTTATCTTTTCAGCTGTGCCAAGGGAGCCATGTGTGTTTGGCTGTCTTGCAACAAGATGGCTGGGAGGCTCTGCGGTCACGTTCACACCTTTGTGCCATGCAAGCAAAGCACAGGTTTTTTAAAAGAGAGAGAGAGAAGGAAGGAAGGAAGGAAGGAAGGAAGGAAGGAAGGAAGGAAGGGAGTTTGTCTGCAAAAAGTAAACACCTGGAAGATTATGCCTTCTAAGTTTATTTGTGAAGACTTGGGATGGTGGCCTGTGTGTGTGTGAGAGAGAGAGAGGGGGGGGGAGAGGTTTAAGTCCCTTCTGTAATCTGGCTCGCGTGCTGAATGGGTTGATAGGATTGGTGAGAATTACATGCGCGACACTTTGAAGAGACGAGTGACACGATCATGATTTGCAGTTTGGGAGCCGGGTTCCTGGAAGACAATTAACCACAGTTTTATATGGTAATATGCAGCAGCTGCGCGAGTCAGGTTCCCTGGTAATCCTGGTTTGCAAACTCAGTTTAAAATAACGGATAGATAGATAGATAGATAGATAGATAGATAGATAGATAGATATGGCTTTCGGAGAGCCAGCAATATATCTGTATTTGGCAGTGGCTTTGTTTTTATTATTATTATTTATGCATTTAGGGGAAAGGGTTCTAATGCAAGAAAAATGTCCATTTACCCAGAGAATGAATCCAGGAAGAACAGGGCAGCCTTTTCCCTTTTATTCTCAAGTGCCATATTCTTGCCCAGAACGCCTCTCAAAACACTGTCCTGCCAGATGGCATGGCAAGTGATCCATCTGGGCCTCCCTCGAGAAGCCGCTGAGAGATAATGCTGGATTTTCAGTTAAAAACTCCACTCGGATATTTTCCTGGGGTTTTTTTTTTTTTTGGTTTTTTTCCCCCTCCTTTCCCCTGACAGCCTTTCAATTTTGACCTTTCCTTAGCCGTTTGCGCCTTTTCTCCGCATGGCTCATCTCCATAGCGCTGTTGCAAGTCAATTTTTATTTCCTCTCCGCCAAGAGAAAGGTCTTGGCTCCTCACCGAAAGGTTGGTCTTCCGGATTCGCACTCGGGTTTCTGTTTGTTTTTATTATTAAGGACAATTTCTCATCTGTCAGCGGGGAGAGAGAGAGAGAGAGAATGAGGGGGGGGGGCTCCTTTCTCTCTCCCCCGCCCCCCGCTTCCCACCATTTGCAAAAGGAAAACGAGAGCGGTAAATTCGACATTAGCAACATGACTGCACATTTCCTCAAGGGGAAAAGTAAGACTGCCATTTTTATTATTATTATTTTTTATTTTTTATTTTCCCCCAGGAATGATTCATGGTGATTAGCTGCTTCTATGAAAATCACTGTAATTTAAAGCACAGCAACCTAAATTTCTCTTGTCAAGCTTTCCGGGATGCAGGAGGCTTCTGCAAAAATTGGATGGTTTTTTGTTTTTGTTTTGCTTTGCTCCTTCAGCGGGGGGGTGGGAAGGACTCTTGATATGCCCTAATGAAGCTGCATGGCAGAGGGAACTAAGATTTTTCTCCTGAACCTTGAACATTTTAGTTCTTAGTACATCTTCAGGAAGTGGCCTAGTCCACTTAAACCAATGTTTTCTCAACCCTGACAACTTGGGAAGTGTTGTGGCTGCCGGCAGAGCTGGTGGCAGACTCAGACACTGAGGAGATTGGGGAGGAACGTGGGCCAGCCCTGGAGTCTGGGGAAGGCTCTGATGAGGGCTCTGCGTTGGAGGCAGAGAGAGGGCCAGGGCTGTCTTTACAGTTGTCAGCTACCTTCGGAGTCGGGCATCAGTGAGGCAGAACAACAGCTGGAGCCTGTTCCCAGTGTGAGCTGCCAGGAGAAGGGAACAGCTAAAGAACAAGGGTCGACTCAGGAGTAAAGCCACAGGTGGACAATGAATGGCCCCTCCCAGAGGGAATAAAAGAGGAGCGAAAGGGGAGTGGAGTTTGCAGGAGACAATTAGTTCGCTTAATTGGTTTTGACTCTTGGAGTCTTCTTGCCAAGTTTTGACGATATCGGCCTGGCAGCTCTCCAAGCCAGATAAAGTCTGTGACCGTCAATTCTTCCTTGAAAGACTTTGCTGGATGTGAATGAGAGGAATTCACAATAACTTAATAAAAAGGGGTTTTTGTCGGGACAAGGAGTCTGCTTCGTGCTCTTGGGAAGCCTAGGTCAGAATAGGATGAGGCACGGACTTCGATTCCCAGAATTCTGGGAAGCGAAGCTGGCTGGGGAATTCTGGGAGTTGATTGAAGTCCACCCTTCTTCCAAGTCAGGCCATTTTTCAGGCCGTTTTTGGGTCGTTTTCAGGCCGTTTTTGGGGCCCAAAAAACATCCCCAAAACAGGCATGCGTGCACTGGCCAGCTGGTCTTCGGGTTTCCGGCACTCCGGTGAGCGTGCATGCACACGCGTTCCGGTTTGGGCACTCTGTACCGAAAAGGTTTGCCGTCACTGTCCTAGGCCGAACCTCACCAAAAATAACCCCTGAAGCCAAGATCCGCCAAAACAGAGGCTTTCATACTTCGGCCAGGTCACGACAGCGGACTCACTCGAAATGTCAGTCATGCTGGAAGCGACCAGCAGGGGGAAAAAAGGAGAAGGAGCCCATCCTAATTACTCGCTGGCTGGACACTACAAAAACTGACCCTGCCGGGATGACCATGGCGAGGGCTGAAGGGAAGCGTTGCGAGACAGAGGGGGCATGGAGGACAGCGCTGATCCGTAGAGTGGCTGGACACGACTGAATGGCTGACGGTGACGACGGTGAGGACGGCGGTTACAGGTGTCCCCCAGCAGGTTCTTCTGTAACATGGCAGCACGAAGAAGAAAGGATTGAAGAAGAAGGCAGGTGCCTTCAAACCTTGAGCAGCTCAGGCAGAAAAGCTTCCCCTTAAATCTGGCTTCCCCATCCTTGGGGAAATTGTTTTATTTTTTTTAAGTAGTCAAACCCTACTGTGTTCTGCTCAGTGTCCTCTGAAGTGGAAGAAAGGAGAGAGAGAGAGAGAAAGAGAGAGAGGTTTACAGAGAGAGAGAGAGATACAGAGAGAGATGTAGAGAGAGGAAGGGGGAGAGAGACGTGTAGAGAGAGAGACACACAGACAGAGACAGACATGTAGAGAGAGAGAGAGAGACAGAGATGCAGAGACAGAGATGTAAAGAGAGAGAGAATGAGAGAGGAAAGGAGAGAGACATTTAGAGAGAGAGATGTAGAGAGAGGGAAAAAGAGACGGAGAGAGAGAATGAGAGAGGGAGAGAAAGAGAGACAGGGACATAGAGAGACAGAGAGAGAGGGAGGGAAAGAGACAGACAGAGAGAGAGATGGAGACAGAAAGAATGAGGGGGAGAGAGACACGGGGACGGAGAGAGGAAGAGAAGGAAGGGAAAGAAAGAAAAAAAAAGAAAAAAGAAAAAAGAAAAAAAAGAAAAAAGAAAGAAAGAAAGAAAGAAAGAAGAAAGAAAGAAAGCCAGGAGAGGGGTTTTTTCTCCTCTCCCTCTTTTTCAGCTTCTTTGTAAAAACAAAGCAGTTCCTTTGAGACTGGTACTAACCACGCTTCTTTCTTTCTTCCTTCCTTCCTTCCTCCTCCTCTTTCTTTCTCTCCCTGAGATATAATCCTCTGATTGATTGAGCCACCTTAGGTAGTCCCGGCGAGTTGTCAGTGGGCACATCCTGAAAACCAGCGATTTTGGGATTAGGATGTAGTAAATCGACTAGAAAATACCTGGCAGGGGAATGAGGAGCAAACTCAGTTTATTGCGCTGTTCAGAGACCGATTAGCTTTCCGGAGAATAATAAAACAAATATGAATAACTGCAGGAAAATCGGCACAGCCACTTGCTTTGGCCCTCTCTTCTTAAAGGGGAAGAGTGATATTTTCTCTTCCCCCCCCCACCCCGTCTTTGTAAGGGTTGTGCGTGATGAAAATTCAAAAGGTATTGGCAGTATTGCTTCCCTCAGTGGAATTTTAAAGAACCTCTGGAGACGCAGAGAGAGAGAGACGCCCGACGGCGGTATTTGCAGCCTTGTAAGGTAGTCCTCAACTTACAACCGTTTCTTTAATGACCGTTTGAAGTCACAACAGCACTGAAAAAGAGACTTAGGACCGGTTTTTCACACTTATGATCATTGCAGCATCCCCCCACGCCACGCTTGGCGACCGGCTCGTGTTTATGATGGTTGCAATGCAGTGTCCCGTGTGCGTGTGCGTGTGCGTGTGTGTGTGTGTGTGAGTGAGAGAGAGAGAGAGAGAGAGAGAGAGAGAGAGAGAGAGATGCGATCCCCCTTTTGCGTCCTTCCGACAAGCCCAAATCCACGGGGAAGCCAGATTCACTTAACAACCGTGTTTTTTGCTAACTTTGCTACTTTGCGGTTGATTCCCTTGACGATTGTGGCGGCAAGAATGGTCGTAAAAAGTGGAGCGACCCTCGCGTAAGAACTGTCTCGCTTAAGAACAGAAACGTGGGGCTCAGTTGTGGTCATAAGTCGAGGCTCTCCAGGTGATATAAACCTCTGTTTGTTTACACTTGTGGGCCACTGGAATTGGTACATAGGATGCCAGATTTAAAATAACTCATCGTCTTCACACTTAAAAGAAAGATTTTTATGCTTGGTCATCTGTCTCTGAAAATGATTATTCTTTTCGTTGATGTAACGAATGCTCTTTATTTTCATCCCTCCCCTTATACCCCAGAGAGGAATGGGTTATTTGTTATGATGTACCTCAAATCTTGTTGATGATTCTGGACCAGAAACTGACCCTCTCAATAGAATTTTTTTTATTGGCCAAGTGTGATTGGACACACAAGGAATTTGTCTTTGGTGCATATGCTCTCAGTGTACATAAAAGACAAGATAACGTTCGTCAAGAATCATAAGGGACAACACTTAATGATAGTCATAGGGTAGAAATAAGAAATCAGGAAACAAAAGAAGAGAAGAGAATTCTTTATTGGTCAAGTGTGATTGGACACACCAAGGAATTTGTCTTTGGTGCATACGCTCTCAGTGTACATAAAAAGACAAGATAACATTCGTCAAGCATCACAAGGGACAACACTTAATGATAGTCATAGGGTACAAATAAGCAATCAGGAAACAATATCAATATAAATCGTTAAGGATACCAGCAATAAAGTTACAGTCATACAGTCATAAGTGGAAGGAGATGGGTGGTGGGAACAATGAGAAGATTAATTGTAGTGCAGACTTAGTGAATAGTTTGACAGTGTTGAGGCAATTATTTGTTTAGCAGAGTGATGGCATTTTGGGAAAAAACTGTCCCTGTGTCTAGTTGTTCTGGTTTGCGGTGCTCTATAGCGTCGTTTTGAGGGTAGGAGTTGACACAGTTTATGTCCAGGATGCGAGGGGTCTGTAGATATTTTCCCAGTCCTCTTTTTGACTCGTGCGGTAGACAGGTCCTCCATGGAAGGCAGGTTGGTAGCCATGGTTTTATTCTGCAGTTCCAATTATCCTCTGAAGTCTGTATTTGTCTTGTTGGGTTGCAGAGCCAAACCGGACAGTTATGGGGGTGCAGATGACAGACTCAATCGTTCCTCTGTAGAACTGGATCAGCAGCTCTTTGGGCACTTTGAGCTTTCTGAATTGGCACAGAAAGAACATCCTTTGTTGTGCTTTTTTGATGACGTTTTTGATGTTAGTCAAGAACTTTCCTTCAAGATTGATTTAATGGTGTGGGTTTATTTTATTTTTTTTCCTCCCGGTCATATTGTTAATGGTACATTTGATGCTCGCTATAAGATAACGTCCCGCTGCTGGCGCATAGAATATAATCAGATCCTCAAGATTTTATCCTACTTCATTTAAAGCAGATACGGGCATTTCTGCCACGGTTATGTGCAGTGTGGGGTTTCAGTTGCGTAACTCTAGTCCCAGAATTCTGTCGAGAAAGCAACTTTAGAAATGTAGTTCGGACCATCAGGTAACTCCTCTCTTAATGCCGCCACCGTTCTTATCCGCTCGTCAAAAAAGCTTTATATGAGATTTTCCCAGAAATGCTGGTTGACTTTCTGGGACACCTGGTTTACATATTCGGTGACACCTGGTGCAGGTTTGAGTTTGTGAAATCCTTAGATTGGCGCTTTTTTTTTTTTTTAATAGGGAATGGCCAGATTTCTTGGGGAGGAGGGGGGGGGTTGAGGAAAGGCATGCTTTATTTCGGGCCTAAAAATTTAAATTTATAAAATAAGTTAAAATAGCTCTTTCTTCGCAGAGTTAGGCAAGTGTTCTTTAGGCTGTATGGTTGACCCCAACCCTCCTATCTTTTTGTAAGGGGCTAAAGATGAGGCTCTGACAGTCGGCTTGGGGCCTCAGTGGAGGAACCGGGCAATGGAGGTGGTCCATTGAGTAATAACAGATCCCCCCCCCCCCCCCCCCCAAAAAAATCCGCCCCTGCCCTGCTCATGTGTCCTTGGTTTTAGTGTCTGTTTTGAACTTTTTAAGTTTTAACTGTATATATAACTGGAAGCCTCCCAGAGTTACCCTGTGGATGGATGGATGGATGGATATAGATACGCAGCTAATAAATTTGATAGACAGACAGACAGATAGGCACGCACACATACATACATATGTACATACAGGCATGTAGTCCTGATAAGATTCGTGATAGACAGACAGACTGACAGACTCATTCATTCATTCAGGTAATCCTGGTAAGATTTGCAACCAATCCTGGTTATGTATGTATGAATGAATGAATAAATAAATAAATACTGTAAATAAATAAAGGTAGTCCTCAACTTGCAACCACAATTGAGCCCAACATTTATGTTGCTAAGTGAGACATTTGCCCCAATTTACGACTTCCCTTGCCACATTTGTGAAGCATACCACCGGTAGTTGCTAAATTAGTGACACGGTTGTTAAGCGAATCTGGCTTCCCCATTGACTTTGCTTGTCAGAAGGCCCTCAAAAGCGGATCACACCTGACTCCGGGACGCCTGCAACCGTCGTAAATACGAATCAGTGGTCCAGCATCCGAAGGTAAATCACATGACACCGGGGGTGGGTGGGTGGGGGAATGCTGCAACGGTCCTAAGGTGGGGGGGGGGGGAAACAACAGACAAAGGTCACTATTTTCAATGCCCGTTGCAACTTTGAACGGTCATGAAACGAACCGTTGTAAGTCGAGGGCTACTGGCAAATACCCTGATTCTTTGAAGAAGGCGGCTGGAAGGAAGACAGTTTGTGATCCCAACATCTTGGGAATCGTCCATGCCTCCGAGCAGTTGTTGGGAGAAATGTGTGAATGGCAACTGTCTGAGAAGGTTTGGAAACTCCCTAACGGTTGCGGTTTCCTGTAGCGTCTCGAGAAGAGCCAGAAAAATCTTCCTTTGGCTCTTCCTCTTGAGAGAGTTGGTCTTCCCTGGGATGCCAGCTCTGGTTTGCTTTAAAACCCTCCAGCCTTGCTTGCCAGTGTCTTCCCGTCGCTCAGGGGTGGCTTGCATCCGCGGAAAGCCACAAATCCTGCATAAAAGGCACAGAAAGCAACAGCAGGAAATATCAGAAGGGAACTGAGCAGATGAAATAAATGCCTGCCATTAAAAAAAAAAATCCTCTGCTTGACAACACACACACACACACACACACACACACACGCAGGCTGGCTCTCCAGGAGATCGGGAAAGATTTAAGCAAGCGAGGGTAAAATAAATAGGACCGAGGGAGGGGACATTGTGAGGGAAGAAAGCATCCCACAGACACTGTGAAGGATTTTATTCTTGGATTTATTATTTAGCCATTTGTCCGGTATGTTAGACGGCAGTGATGGCGAACCTTTTCAGTGTGTCGAACAAGGAGCGCACACATGCTTCAGGGCCGCAACCTGGAAGAGGAGCTATCCAAGGCGCATGTGCGCAGCCAAAAATGAACTTCCAGGTTTCAGTTACTGAACTTCCGGTTTCGGCCAGCTACTGTTCCGGGCAGGTGGGCGGAACTTCCCTCACCGCCGTCGCTACCGATTCTCCCAAACCGGCTGAATACCACCACTGGTTACGTTGCAGTTAAGATTGATTGCCAGAGCCTGTACCCAAGAATCTGGTTCATTAACATTCAAAAGTAAATTGACGCTAGACAAAGAGCTGGTGGAATTGAAAAATTTAACAGTAACAGTTGGAAGGGACCTTGGAGATCAACTAGTCCACCACCACCCCTGCTCACGCAGGAGACCTGTACGAGCGATTCGAACCGCTGAACTGCCAACCTTTCTGATCGACAAGCTCAGCGTCTTAGCTGAGCGGTTGGAGTTAAGACTGTTTGTGGGAATATTCAGGATTCTAGGCTGATGACTCGCTTCACTCCACCTCCCAGCTCTGCCTGCTTTTCTTCTGCACTTGGGATCACAATGCACGTTCCCAAGCTCTTTGTTTGGGGAGTTTATTACAGGCCATGGAACCACAGGATGAGAATCCCTACCACTTGTCTTCGTGATCTCCCTTCCCCCTCCCCAAATGTTCCCCGAAGGAGCGTTGCATACAATATAAAGCTACTAAATAACTCTGGAACTTGGGAGCCAATTCAACCCTTCTGGGTGGTTGATTGGAATTGGGGAGGGGGGGAAGGTGCTCTCACAACGGCTGCCGTTTTCCATTTTATCTATTCTTCGTACCCTTTGCAACTTCGAGGAGGGATGGCAGGAAGCAGTTGTCGGAGAAAGCGTGATTGCGGAAATGGATTCTTAGTGAGGAAAAAGGAGCGTGTTATACATTACGCGTGCCGTGTTGTATGCTCCTATACTGTGCGTGACCCTCTAAGCGTGAGCTGGGACAGATCGGGATTGTATATGATACACAAGTTTAATAGCCTTAATCTCTTAAGCTCCTCCTGCTAACCCATTGACTATATTTCAAGGCTGGGGACGATTCATCTCATTAAGGGGGGGAGGGACTTCCTGTACACGCGCGCGCGCGCACACACACACACACACACACACCACTTTTGCTTCGGGAGATTTGGGCAATGAGAAATTGCTGCCATCTGGGAGATAGTAAATCTGATTTTTATTTTGATGCATCGCTTTGGTGTTCTGGTGTTCGCTGGTCTGGAACATTAGTCTGTAATTATGAAGCCTGAAAGGACTTTGCTTTTAATCTATCATTTTGCAGGCACTGTTGATGATCTCTGTATTTTTTATTTTTTAAAAAAATTTTAAATGCTAGGTGGAATATGGAAAGAATTGTACGAAAGAAGGGATGGGATGGCTGGATGATGAAGTGAACGTAGGATACGTTTTCTCAAGCAAAGTCTGCCGGCTTCCTTCACACACATCACAACACAACACAACACAACACACACAAAGAGAACATCCAGCTAATTTTTGAGGCCTTTGAAGCAGAACTGTGATTTTTGTGGTGCGGTTCAAATTTCCTACGCAGCTGCATTAGCCCAGAGAGTAACGTTTCTCAACCCTGGCAACTTTAAGATGGGGGACGGGGATGGGACTTCAACTCCCAGAATTCCCCAGCCAGCATGAGTTGTTCTGACCCAGAATGCCTTTTGACTTAATGTTGGTGGAAAATCATACTGGTGAGAAGGAAATCATTCAGGCAATTTATACGGTTGGCTATGGACTTGAACTCTGCTCTCTTGATTTCTGGCCCCGTTACCTTCATAATTATGTCACCATAGTTCATATCCCTTCTTTGACCCACGGACAGGGGTGAAATTCAGCCGGTTCGATCTGGATCGCGCGATCCGGTAGGGCCGACTGCGCGAAACCCCACCCATCCACGCAAATGGCATGACGTCTCTTTTTTGAGATGATTTTCAGCCTCCGTGCCAGTGGTGGGTTGCTCCCGGTTCGGTCCGGTTCTTGCGAACCGGTACTAATAGCGGCGGGAGGCTCTGCCCACCCGCCCGGACGCCATCATGGATGATCTGCGTATGCGCAGAAGCGCACACGCAAGTGAAGGAAACCAGTAGTAAAGGCAAGTGGAACCCACCCCTCACAGAAAGCTTTGCGCATGAACACGCACATTTGCGAACCCGTGGGGAAGGTAAGTGAATTTCACCCCTGCCCGTGGGAGCATTTTGTCTTGCGACTTTCACTACCTACATTGTACGGGTGAGCTGCTCCCAACTGAATATTGTAAAGCAAAAAATTCAGAATAACCTCAGCGTAGAGATCCCTTCTTTTCCATTTGAACGCTAACTGTAAAACACGTTACTCGATAGAAGAGGCTTCTGGCTGGTTTGGTGGCGGCGACTTCAGGAACAAGCAGAGATTGTGTGTGTGTGTGTGTTTTTTTTTTTCCTGGTTGTGCTCTTTGAGTAATCTTTTCCTATTGCCTCATAGCCCAACACTCCGAAGGGAAGTTCAGAGGTTATGCGTTGAGCCAGGAAGGATGTGTTTTAAGTGCCAACTCTTGTACGATCCCTTTTTTTTTCTTCCCCCATGCGGTCAAGGGAGCATGGCGTGTGAGGCAGCCTTTGGCCGGGTTGTTAGGGCCCCTTTTTGGCAACCTCAAAGGAGATGTGTCTCTTTCTGCCTTTAATTCTTGCATTTTAGGATAGAAAGAGGGGATCGGATCTCCCATCTCACACGCGAAGAAGCAGCCTAACTCTCCTGGGTGGCAGGGATACTCCTGGAGTTGAGAGTCTCTGCCTGTTGCGCCGTCATTAACTTGTTCTCGGCAGGAGTGGGTGGGAGAGAAATCCCCACGTTCAGAAGTAACACCGGATCGTTTTTCCCCCAGTAATGAACGTTTGAACTTGGTCTGTGATAGGAAGGATTTATGGACTAAGGATCAATGGGAAAATAAGAAGTCCCATCTACCGTGTTTCTGCAAAAATACGACCTCCGAAAGTAAGTCCTAGCTTGATTTTTACACGTGCGCACGATATAAACCCTACCCCCCTAATATGCAAAATATGCCCTAATTAAGACCCTGCCCACTCCAGGGTGCATGGGTAAAAATTAAGCTAGGTTGGGGATGGGGGTGGTGGTGGAGCTGCCTTACTACTTTCGTTCGGACAGTTGCAGCCACGGTTCGCACAACCGACACCTGCCTTGCTGATCCATTTCTTCTGCAGCCGGCAAGGCTTTCCTGAAAGGCCTCTGCAGCCGATAACAGAACTCCGGATCGATCTGGAGTTCTGTTATCGGCTACAGAAGCCTTGCCGGCCGAAGAAGTTCCTGAAGGCCTCTGACAGTGAAAAGGAGGCCAGGGGCGATGCGCGCATGTGAGGTGAGTCAGTGGACGATATCCTTCCCACCCGCCCCAAAAATAAGACCTGGTGCCTTTTTTGGTGGCATAGATAGATAGATAGATAGATAGATAAGACAGGGTCTTATTTTTGGGGAAACACGGGTAGGAACTTCTGACCCAGCCACCTTGGCAGACAGAATCAACGGTACATCATTTGCTGACTTTTCTTTCATTCACCTGAAGGAGCCTTGTATTACGATTCCAAGTAGGTGGGAGTTCTTCTTGGTAGCTCTGCAGAATTAAATCTTATATGGCAACCCTCTGCTCCTCACATCTCGACTCCTTGATCAAGGGAGCGAAGCTTTGTAAGCACGGCTAGTATTTTGCCTGTAGAGAAAGGATCTGGCTCACATCCTATTTGGCTGTTGCCTGTTTAAGTGGGTGAGAGGCAGGTACCTCGGTCTCTATACCGAACGAATGACCCATTGGGATCCCCATATCAAACCAACTTGACTCGTGCGCGGCCAGAATCGGAAAATAACGTTTTAACACAGCACAGTACTTAAAAAAGCAAAATGGTTCCGTTGAGATCTGCATATGTGGGACTGATTGGGGTCGATTGCAGGGGTGGACACAGAAATATAATTTTATCATATTTTATCTATCTCTATCTCAAATTATTGTATTTTATTCCAATTTCATTTTAGATTGGTGTCTTTTTTTATTCCAACTTCATTTTAAATCGCATTTTATCCAGTTCCATTTTAAATTGCTTTTATCAAATTTTAGTAATCATTTGTTTCTGGAACTCTGCATTTTGATATGGCCCAAGGGCTAATCGAGACAGAGCGGGAGAGAGACAGAGACACAGAGAGAGAGAGAGAGAGAGAGAGGAAAGAAAGAAAGAAAGAAAGAAAGAAAGAAAGAAAGAAAGAAAGAA
>WNWU01000078.1:1903741-1914421 GCA_012654045.1 Ptyas mucosa
TCTCTTCTCTTCTCTTCTCTTCTCTTCTCTTCTCTTCTCTTCTCTTCCCTTCCCTTCCCTTCCCTTCCCTTCCCTTCCCTTCCCTTCCCTACCCTTCCCTTCCCTTCCCTTCCCTTCCCTTCCCTTCCATTCCATTCCCAGCTCTCATACCACAATGTTTAAAAGACCCTGCAAGATTCAAATATATTATGAACAAATAGGAATTACGGACTAACAGAGTTGGAAGGGACCTTGGAGGTCTTCTGCTTGAGCAGGGGGTGGGGCTAGAAGACCTCCAAGGTCCCTTCCAACTCTTGTTATTCTGTCTCCATGCCCAGATCTCAGAGGTATCTAGTTACCCACTTGGAGAAGCGGCAGACCAAGTTGGGCCTTGGCCCGGTCCAACACAACTGTTGTGGTTTTGTCGTCGCTTGTGGCCTGTCGGCCGCCGGCCCCTCCAGCAGCCGAATCAGAGGAGGAGGAAGCGTGGGAGTCCGGGTCAGCATCAAGGCAACCTGAGAGCTCCGAGGGAGAAGAGGGAACCGAGCTGTCACAGAGAGAGACAGAGGCGGAGCCTGGGCTGTCCGTCAGCCCTCAGATGGAGAGTCAACAGCCCCCAGATCTGGAGGTGGCTGATGAGGAAGAGGAGGAACAACTGGGTCCAGTGCCTGATGTGCGGATGCGCAGAAGGCAGAGGAGAGGAGAGCAGTGGAAATCTATGGGCCGGTCCTTGGGACGGAAGAGCCACTGCTGCTAGCGAAGCCCCATCCTAGCTCTGGGGAGAAAAGGCAGGGGGCGGAGATGAATAGATGTGGCAGACAACTATTCATCTCCCTGCCGGACAGACTTGTTAGTCTGCGGTGAGAGAGAAACTTTTTTGTCGGGGCTGCTGGCACTCCTAATAAAGGAATCATTGATTTTAACTTCAGAGGGTTTGTGGTGTTTGGGGAGCTGGATCAGAACATCGCTCATACTATTCTGGCCGGTTCTTCTAAACGGGTAAACTCTGATCGAAACCAGCTGGCTTACTACAAGGTGAGAATCCAATTCCGTTGTTTAGACCAAGACACACACCTCGGTAGAAAATCCATACGCCTTTTGTGGTTGATTCTTCAAAGGCGACTCGATTGAGCACTTTGCGTTAGTGAGTGCTTTTTTTAATTCCGCTGTTCACACGTGGCCTTAGGTTTTGGCTTTGTCACAAGCACAGGCTCTGTCTTCCTGCCTCTCTCCTACCTACTTAGTGCATTTTGAACCGGCTTGGTTGCTTTGTTCCCGCCTCCTCCCCTTTTTTTCTCTCTCTCCACGGGGGCAAATAAAAATAGCTGCCTTTATCGGCATTGTTTCCTTCTGCGATCATTGTAATCCCGGTGGAAATGTTTGCGCCGTGCGTATGCCATGAGCCACGGAAACGTGATCTCAAAAGAAAAGGCACCGGTGGGAGGTTGCCTAGATTAGTGCCAACACTCCAGCTTCGGATACCTGCGTCTTTGTGGACCTTGCGAGGTGTGGAAACTGTTTAGTGAAGTGATGGCGAACCTTTTCGGCACTTGGTTGTGCAAAAACGTCACGTGCGTGTGCACTCATTGGGGCCGCGCTCCGGAAAAGCCAAACTTCTGGGTTCTGGCGCGCATGTGCACCCGATAATCAGCTGGCTGGCACGGATGCACACACTGGTTTTCGGCACTGCCGCACGCGAAATGGATCATTGCATGCGCATTCGTGCCAGAAACCCGGAAGGCAAACAGGCAAGGCCGCGCGTGCCGGGCGACATGGCTTCATGTGCCGCTTTGGGCACGCGTGCCATAGGTTCGCCATCACGGGTTTAGAGCGTATTGCAACTCAGATTGAGCCAGGCAGATGTTGTCCAACCATTACCGTTTCGGAACCCTGCACGCTTCCTTCCTAGGTGGGATTTTTGGTGGGGGGTTTTGTCTGTAAAAATGCACACCCGCAAAAATGAGCTTGAAGCCTTGAGTCAGCCGCTTCGCTTCAGGGAGCGTTTGGGCAAGTAAGGATCCCCGCTGCTTTTGATCGCAGCGTTCCTTTCAAGGGGAAAAAAGAAAGGTTTGGTCATTACACTGTCTTGAT
This sequence comes from Ptyas mucosa, assembly GCA_012654045.1. Lineage (NCBI taxonomy): Eukaryota > Metazoa > Chordata > Lepidosauria > Squamata > Colubridae > Ptyas > Ptyas mucosa. The sequence continues at coordinate 1,905,812 of WNWU01000078.1, forward strand.
TTTAGAAGAGTGTCCATAAGCTCACCTGTCACGCTGGGAGAAAGAGCAGTTAAGCAAATGAGACGTCCCTTGCCTGAACCTGGAGGAAAATGAGCAGCCGGTCGGAACCGATCGGCCAAGTAGCTGCGAGAGCAGGAGTGTCAAACTGGATTTCATTGAGGGCCGCATCCGGGTTGTGTTTGACCGGGGGGGGGGGGCTGGGGGGCGTGGCCAGCTCGATGTCATTCATGTTGGGAGCGCCTGTGGCTGCCCGAGCGCTCTGCCAGCAAAAAGAGGCTCCATTTTTGCTGGCAGAGGCACCACGGGTCGGTCCTTCACTGTTTCCAGGGCAGCCCCCGCAGGCCAGTTCCTAGCCACAACAAGCCAGTATATTGTGGGGTGTAATTGATGCTTCTCTGTGTGTCGTTGGTCGTCTCGCTGTGCGCGGTGGCACGACCGCCACTTGCCTCTCTCTAGGCCCGTTGCTAGTTGGACAAATAAAAAGATTTTGTCTAATCTTGGTGATAAATCCTGCCATCTGCCTCGGGTGAAGGGGGACGGAGAAAGGAAGCGGCTTTGCTTTGGCGAGCCGTCTCCGGAAGGGTGGACATTTCTGCCTGGAAGGGGAAACTGCTTTCTTCTCTCTTGATATTTACGCAAGGAGTCTGCTTGAAACGGATTCCGGAAATCTGTCCAGTCCAGTCACATTTCTAATTAGTCACTGCTGTTCCCACTGCCTGCCTTCTTAGAGCCCTTTGGTGAGGATTAAACCAGTAACCGCAGTCGCTTTGAAGCCGACACGCCGGCCATTGGGGTGAAGCTCCCACAACGTCCAAAGGCAACTTCTCTTCCACGGGTTGAATGTTCTCACTGTCAGAAAAAGTCTCCGTATTTCCAGGTTGAATCTCTCCTTGTTCAGTTTCCATCCATGATTCCATGTCTGGCCTCCAGGTGCTTTGGAAAATAGCTTGACCCCCTCCTCCTCTCTGTGGCAGCCCCTTAAATATTGGAAGTTGCTCTCATGTCACCCCTGGTCCTTCTCTTCAATAGACTAGCCATGCCCAGTTCCTGCAACCGTTCATCGTATGTTTTAGCCTCCAGTCCCCTCATCATCCTGGTTGCTCTTCTCTGCACTCTTTCCAGAGCCTCAACATCTTTTTTATAGTGTGGTGACCAAAACTGGATGCAGTACTCTAGGTGCGGCCTTACTAAGGCTTTATAGAGTAGTATTAGTACCTCCCTTGATCTTGATTGTATCCCTCTGTTCATGCAATTTAGGATTGCCTTGGCTTTTTTGGCTGCCGCTGCACACGACTGGCTCATATTTAGCTAGTTGTCCACTAAGACTCCAACATCCCTCTTGCAAATGAGGCCACTTGCAAATCAGGGAATTCCGGACTTCCAAGAAGTTTGCCAAAAGGAAAAAAAAAAAAAGGAAAGTTGGAGTAGTTACCGCATCACGATATCTCTGGAGGGTTAGGTTTCTCTTCTCCCATCAGATTTTCTGTGGAAAAGAAGCAAGCTGGCTGCTAGAGCTGGCACAAGTGCAGATTCGGTATCCATTTGCTATTCTCACCTGGTTTTTTTTGGCACTGGGGCATCAATTGTCTTCTGATGTGGCACGTCAGAAATCAAAACACGGAACTCTTTTTGTTTTCTAGTGCCTGTGGAGGTTCTCCATCCTCCAGGTTGTGGTTGCCTTTTTCAGAAGGAAACTGGACTTTGTTTTTTTCTTTTGAAGACGTTTCGCTTCTCATCCAAGAAGCTTCTTCAGCTCTCACTGGATGGTGGGGAACGGAAGGATTTATACTCCTTGCAGACCGCTGGTTCTTTGCATCCTTTTTAGAGGTCGCTGAAGCACTTGGAGGTTTCTCTGTGTCCTCAGGGTCACCGGAGTGGTGCTGTGGTCTGCAATTTTTCGCTCTGGACATCCATTCCTACTCCCACACCATTCGAAGAGCGTTCATCCCAAATTGTATAGCTCAAAGTCTGTAGAGAGTCTCAGTCGTCCAGGAGTCCCCAAGTTGCTTTTGAAAAGTCAACCGGACTTTCTTGGGTTTGTTTGTTTTTTAATGTTTTGTTTTTCATCCAAGAAGCTTCTCCAGTCCGCTCACTCTGCTTACACAAAGCCTCTAGTACCAGAACAATCTTTGAGTGGCGTAGACTCTTCGTTGTCGTATGTGTCCGCGAGATCCTCTTTGTGTTGCCGCGTTAGGACATAATTTTCTAGAGCTGTTTAATCTCTTCCTGAGCTGTTTGCCTCCATCTGGGGGGAAAAAAAACAAACAAACCAGGGGTGTGTTTAAGTGGAGAAAAACCTTGAATCTCAGGCTGTGACAGCAAAGTCAATTTATCATTTTGAAGGTTACCGTTGTATGGGATAAAGTCAACCAGGTCTTAAGAATTCATTAGCTGCCCACCCTCTCCTTTTCTATTTTAAAAAGAAGATGATTAAGTTCTGAAAGGAGCAGATTTTGATCTTCAAAGCTACTTATTGCCATCCCTGACCCCTTCCATGCTGCAAATATATCGGTCTCTTGAAATGGGTGTTTCCGTGATGACGACGACGTCGTAGAGAGTCTCTTTGCCGTACGGTTTTTTTTTAAAAACCACTACCCTGTTTCCCCTAAAATAAGACATCCCCTGATAATAAGCCCAATTGGGCTTTTGAACGCATACACTTAACTAAGCCCCCCCTGAAAATAAGCCCTCCCTGAAAATATTTAAACACATGTGCAGCAGGTTCCCGCTATTTCCTCTGGTTTCTTCCAGGCACCCCAAAATAATAAGACCTCCCCGAAAATAAGGCCAAGTGCTTATTCCGGGGTTCAAAAAAGCATAAGACAGGGTCTTATTTTCGGGAAAACACGGTAGGCTTGCCTCCGTGTAACTGTGATTTCCTTTACAATCTGTGTAGGGTTTGCGTGTGATAGAGAGCATGTATGTGTGTGTGTAACATACTCTGGCCGAGTTTGCTCATTTTGCAAAAAGAGCCCTGGCTTGCCTTAAGAACTTGTTTCCTAAACAAACCTGGGAGGCCTAATTCAGATTGTAAATAGCAGCCATGTAAGCTATTTGGGCTGCTTCTCCACGGAGCCCCCCTCCAAATTAAACAAACCACATTATGACTTCATACGATGCGTCGAGCCCACCTGGAAGAAGGCTCTGGATTTGGCTTCTTTCCTTTAGAAAAGATTGGACACAGGAGATCTGGATCCGGGATCCGGTCACAGGATAGCTGTGCATTTTCTTCCAGTGAGGCAGCGGTGAAATGCACTTACCTTCGCTACCGGTTCAGAAATGTGAGCGCGTGTGCACCTCTTCTGTGCATGCGCAGAGGGTCTAAAACGGGACGTCATGACATCCTGGCGGGTGGGCGGAGCCTCTCGCCGCTGGCTCTACCAGTTCGCACGAGGCAGATAGATCCAGCCAGATTTCACCGCTGCAGTGAGGGTAGAGAGCAGTGGCTTAACTGCAGGTATCGATCAGCCTCTTGAGTCCTGATACACACACACACACACACACACACACACACACACACACACATATATATATATATATATTTTAATGGCTTTGCATGGATTCTAATTCTCTGAATAATCCTGTAAGACGGACTGGCAATTGATTTCTATTAGCTGCAAATGCAGGAGCTGAAGCTTGCTTTGGATCTAGTGAAGGGGTCTTCAAACTACGGCCCGGGGGCCGGATATGGCCTGCCGAAGCCATTAATCTGGCCCGTGTAGGACCATGAGGCTGCCCCGCCCACACCACCCCGCCTACCCACTGGTCCCCATTCGCCTTCTGGAGACCGAGGAGGCCAAAAACGGGACATGCGGAGGCCTCTGGAGGCCAAAAATGGGCCCGTTTTGTTGGCGGCAGAGAGGTACTAGTGGAGAGAGAGCGACACACACAGACACACACACACACACACACACGTCCCTCATACACACCCCAAGGCAGCCACACCCCTTCACTATCCTGCTTTCCACCCTCGGGAGCTTAACAAATTAAAGTTTAATTTGTGTGTGTTCTTTAGGTTGCTAAATTGGCCACGCCCACCTATCCACACGGCCACCTAGCCACGCCCACCCAGCTGGTCTGGCCCCCGAACCGTCTGAGGGACCGTGAATTGGCCCCCTGTTTAAAAAGTTTGAGGACCCCCTGATTTAGGTGCTTCGCCGCCGTTTAGCTGTGTCTTGGTTTTAGATGGCGGGGCTCCTGAACGAACCGGCGTGGCCTTTGTAAAGCCCTGTACGCCTAGGTGGAAGTTTATGAAGAATGCATTTTGTCCGTCCCTCCCTCCCTCCCTCCCTCCCTCCCTCCTTCTTTTTATTATTAAAAAAAGGGAATTGATTGCAAAGACTTAAGAAGATGGTTCCAGTGTGGGGCAAGAGGAGACAGATTTATGGCTGAGCCTCTTAACCACATTATATCTGGTTAGTTAGGGCTTGTCTTCTCCGAGAGAAAGAAGAGAAATTTATTAGGGTGCTGGAAAAGTCGTTGTCAGAAAGCGAGTGGGATGTTGTTAGGCTTTGATGGAAAAGGCCCTTGGCCCATACACGCCGTCACTTAGATGGCGTCCCGGGTGCCGAATTTTGTGACGTCAGAGACGTTGACTCAGGGGCTTTCTTTGGGGCTGAGCAGCCTCAATATTCCTGCTAAAACTGGGGTCCCCAAACCCCGGTCTGTGCGTTAGCACCGGGCCGCGGCATGCCAGCAACCGGGTCATTGAAACAAGCGAAGCCTCATCCGCGGGATGCAGGCAAGGAAGTGAAACCACGCCTCCTCTGGTCCGCGGGAAAACCTCTCTCCACCGGAACCGGTCCCTGGTGCCCCAAAGTTTGGGGGACGGCTGCCCTAGAAGACATGTCCTACCCTTCAGAGAAGATGCAGGGAGTCCTCGACTTACGACCGCAACTGAGCCCAAAGTTTCCCTTGCTGAACAAGGCAAGTTGTTAATCGAGTTTTGCCCCATTTTTGCGACTTTTCTTGCCACAGTTGTTAAGTTAGTAATACGGTTGTTGCGTGAATCAGGATTTCCCCGTGGACTTTGCTCGTCAGAAGGTCACAAGGGGCTCACGTGACCCCGGGACACTGCAACCGTCATAAATACTAAAGGTCCTTGACTTACAACAGTTCCATTTAGTGACCCTTCGAAGTCACAACGGCTCTGAAAAGTGACTTGTGACTGTTTTCCACACTTAACGACCGTTGCAGCGTCCCCGTGGTCAAGGGATCAAAATTCAGACGCTTGGCAACCGGCTCGTATTTATGACGGTTGCAGCATCCTGGGGTCACTTTTGCGACTGTCTGATGTGCAAAGTCAACAGGATGGGGGGGGGGGGATCCGGATTCACTTAACAACCGCGGCAAGAAAGATCGTAAAAAGGGGTTAAAAAAATCACTTTAACACATTTCGCCTAACAACGTAAATATCGGGCTCAATTGTGGGGTCGTAACTCAAGGACTACCTGTGTGTGCCACTTGCCAGATTTTGATCGTGTGATGCCGCAATGTGCGAGAAACGATAAGTCGCTTTTTGCTGCCATTGTCACTTCGAATGGTCACTAAACGAGCAGTTACAAGACGAGGACGACCTATATGTGTTGCGTTATTTTGAGGGGACAGCAGTTTTACCCCTGTTCCACAAACTGTATTCTCCCTACTTTACATTGTAGCCAAGGGTCATTTCTTCAGTGTTGTCACATTAAAAAATATACTTAAATATTTACAAAATGGGAGAGGGTATACTCGTTTCTGTGATATACTGTATATCTTGGGGGGGAAGCTGTGGCCAGGTTGAGTTTCAGATGGCGAAAACAAATGACCATTAATAAGACCATATGGCAACGTTTCCTTGCAGGCCGTCTGATGGAACTTGGTAGGATGGATGGCCACGGTTTTGCTCCCCAGGAAAGGACAGTTGCAAATCCTTCCTTCACCCCCCCCCTTTTCTTTTTCATCTCCCCAGATGTTTTTCCATGCACATAAAAAAGAAATGTGTGGCACATTAGCGTATGTCCCGCAGTCCATATTCCCTTTGAGCTCCGCATTTAAAAAACAAGTTTTATTGGGTTTTTTTCTTTTCTCCTCTCCCACCTTCACCCACATCTTTTTTTTTTTTGAACAGTGTTGGTCGTTTCTTATTTTATACAATTAGTCAAATTCAAATACGTTTTACTCAATTACAATTTTTGCCAATATCGTCTTCCCCTTTCCTTTTTTTGAATATACCTCAGTATTTCTATAGTTGCATACGTAAGCCTCTTCTTCATTTATCCCTAAATTCTAACTTTACTATTTATACTTATTTATCCTCTTTTATTCTTAAACAATTCATTCTTTTTCTTAATGTATTTATATTTGTTTGGTCAGAGCTGCCTTTCTTCCGCTTCATCTTTTTTTTTTTATTGTACAGCAATCTTTCTCCTCAAACTTAGCCTCTCCCTCTTCTTCCAACTTTCTTTCCCTACCTCCTTCTTCTCTTCTCTACTTCCCCTTCTCTTCTCCTTCTCATCCTCTCTTCCTCCCTGTCTTGCCTTTTCTCCTACTCTCCTTTCCCTTCCTTTCCCTCCCTCCCTACTCTTCCATCCCTCTCTCTCCTCCCTCCTCCCTTCCAATTCCTTCCTTCCTTCCTTTATTTATTTTATTTATTTATTTATTATATTTATATACCGCCTTTCTCCCGTAGGACTCAAGGCGGTGTACATTTTAAAAGATCATCCACATGTTCATATGTTTAGCCCCGCCTGTTGGAACATCAGGGTCTTGAGGGCACGGCGGAAAGCACGGAGATCAGGGCTATTCCGTATCTCCGGGGGCAGTTCATTCCAAAGGGTTGGAGCCCTCACAGAGAAGGCCCTCCCCCTGGGAGTCGCCAGTCGGCATGATTTGACTGACGGTACCTTGAGTAGTCCCTCCCTGTGAGAACGAACTGGTCGGTGGGAGGCTATTGGTGGCAGAAGACGGTCTCGTAGGTACCCAGGTCCTAAGCCATGGAGCGCTTTAAAGGTGATGACTAACACCTTGAATCGCACCTGGGAGCCAGTGCAGCTCGCGCAGGAGAGGTGTTACATGGGCGTAACGAGTTGCGCCCATAATCCCCCGCGCGGCTACATTCTGTACCAGCTGGAGCCTGCGGGTGCTCTTCAAGGGGACCCCCATGTAGAGAGCATTACAGTAGTCCATACGGGAGGTGACTAGGGCATGAGCGACTGTACGCAAGGCGTCCCGATCCAGAAAGGGACACAACTGGCAGATCAGGCGAACCTGATAAAAGGGTCATCTCTCTCTATTGCTGTATTCATTTTCAATTTAATGTTTCCCATTGAGCTTCACATTTGGATTTGAAGCACAAAGATTAGTTACCCCAAGGGTGTCTCGTTTTCCTGCGGCTTTTATGTTTTTTTTGTAAAAAAAAAAAAACCAGGAAAACTTTGTTCCTAGGAACGCAACGAAAAAAATAGCGCCTTCAAACTTCCTCCAGCGCGTTTCACAAAACGTTTGATGAAGTCCAAGTTTCTTTTCCCCCCCTTAAGATCCGGTGAGTGGGGCTCACCCAATCCTTCCATTAACTCCCGTCACCGTACGTGGGTGATGCGTGTTTAGGCTGCCTGACACAACACCGTGCCGACAGTTTGACCGGCAGAGAATTTGTCGCAGGTGAATGCCGAAGGTGTTGTCGTTAGCTAACGTAACCTTCCGCTTTGTTTCTCTCCTTCTCCAGGGCCTTTTTTTAAAACACTGGGGTTGCCGGCGTGGTCCAATTTTTCCTGGAGTGGAGTGCGAAATTCAGAAGACTGAAGCCCAGGCTGACTGTCTACCTTTCACGGAGGCCGAGCCGTGAGAGGACGGAAGAAGGCACCTGGCGCATCATGACAGCGGACAAAGAGAAGGACAAAGAGAAAGAGAAAGACCGGGATCGAGACAAACGGGACAAGGGACAACGGGAAAGCGAGAACTCGCGGCCCCGCCGGAGCTGCACCCTGGAAGGCGGCGCCAAGAACTACGCCGAGAGCGACCACAGCGAAGACGAGGACAATGACAACAACAGCGCCACCACCGAGGAGTCCACCAAGAAGAACAAAAAGAAGCCGCCCAAGAAGAAGTCGCGCTACGAGAGGACCGACAACGGGGAGATCACCTCGTTCATCACCGAGGACGATGTTGTCTACAGGCCAGGAGGTGAGAGAGAGAGACTCGGCTCTTATAACACGTGTGTGTGTGTGTGTGCGTGCGTGCGTGTGTGCAGATGAGAGTCCCTGAGCCAAGGAATTCGTGACTTTCCTTGTTATATTTTCAAAGGTGCTTTTTCAAAAGGCAACTGGACTGTTTCTTCTTTGAGGAAGAGGTTTTGCTTCTCATCCAAGAAGCTTCATCGGTTCTGGCAGAATGAAGAAGCGATGAAGCTTCTTGGATGAGAAGCGAAATGTTACTGCGTTCTCCTCCTCCTCCTCCTCCCTACTTCCTCCTTCCTTCCTTTTTTCCTCCTCTTCTTCTTCCTCCTCCTCCTTCTTCTCCCCCTCCTTCTCCTCCTCCTTTTCCTCTTCCTCCTCCTCATCTTCCTCCTCCTTCTACTCCTTCTTTTCCTCCTCCTCCTCCTCCCTACTTCCTCCTTCCTTCCTTCTTTTC
>WNWU01000078.1:1914431-1931255 GCA_012654045.1 Ptyas mucosa
TCCTCTTCCTCCTCCTCCTTCTCCTTCTACTCCTTCTTTCCTCCTCCCCCTCCCCCTTTGGAGTTGCCGTTTGAAAAAGCACCTTAGAGAGACACCTACAACCTGGATGACTGAGAATCTCCACAGACACTTGTTATAAAGTTTTTAATGTTTTAATGTTTTTCTTTTTAACATTTTTAATAGGATTGTTCGCATTGTTTTATTCTTTGTTGTAAGCTGCCCAGAGTCCCTTGGGAGTTGGGCAGCATAGAAATGTGACAAAATAAATAACTCTGTGTGTGTGTGTGTGTGTGTGTACACACACACACAGAGGTAGTCCTCGACTTACAACAGTTCATTTAATGACCTTTCGAGGTCAGAAGTGGCACTGAAAAAAAGTGACTTACGACCTTTCCTCACACTTAACAACCATTGCAGCGTCCCCATGGTCGCACGATTCAAATTCAGCCGTTTCGCAGTTGTCTCATATTTATGACAGTCGCAGTGTCCCGGGGTGTGTGTGTGTGTGTGTGTGTGTCATGTGATCCCCTTTTGCGACCTCCTGACAAGCAGAGCCAATGGGGAAATGACTGCCAGATTCCCTTAACAACTGCTTAAAAGTCGTGGGGTGGGTGTGAAAAAGCTGTAAAACCAGGCGCAGCTCACATAACAACCACCGTCCAACGTGGTCATAAGTCGAGGACTAGCCGTAGCTTTTTAGGCTGGCAGGCCGGTCTGTACCTGGAGGCCAACTAACCATGAATGTTGGCCGGTCTTTTAATTGTGGCTAAGAGACCAGAGTGGGCGATAAGCTTGAGTCCCAGCCCAAGCTGTGGTGTCGTTGTGAATTTAAAGGGGGGGGGGGGCAGTGGTAGGATTCAGCCGGTTCGCACCACTTCGGGAAAACCGGTTGTTAACTTTCTGAGCAGTTTGGTGAACTGGTTGTTGGAAGAAATCATTAGGGCAGAGAACCGGTTGTTAAATTATTTGAATCCCATCACTGGGGGTGGGGGTGGGGGTGGGGGCACCCTTAATTCGTAGATCCGTTCACCAGACCAGAACATTTCATTAAAATTTGCCTTTTCCCTGAAAACGTTCGCTTGATCTTTTAATAGCATTTCCCGAATAATCAGGTTGAATTTTTATATTTCTGCCTTGAGAGGGGCGGGCGATACGTCTTGCCTGGGTTATTTGCCGTTTCCTTCTCTGCTTTTGGGTTTAGTTCTGATAAAGAAATAGATACGAAAAGTTCTCGTCTGACACCGGCAGCCAAGCGTGTGGCTGTTTACATGCCTCAGTACGTACATATCAATCTGGCTCTTCCCTTCTGGGACGGGAGGCATCACGCGAAGAGGCGAGAGAGTAAGACGTTGTAAGAAAAGGAAAAGCAAGAGGCGGGGGGGAAAAAAGAAGAGAGAAAATCTCACATGTGAATTTATGCCGTTGCTGTTCACTTTCTCTCTCCCCGTGTCTTTGCTTCCGTCGTGCCCCTTTTAACTGATCATACAGGAGAAGCAGAGTCAAGGGGCAAGCCAGGTTCGCTTAATTTAGACCATGGGACTAACTGCTGCAGTCGTTCCCTTAACAACGGTGGGCAAGAAAAAAATGGTGCCAAAATTCATTTAACTGTCTTGCTGAGCGATGGAAATTTTGGGCTCCGTTGTGGTCGTATGTCGAGGATTACCTGTAATATAGTAGTGGCCAAAATTGTGGGAACCTTTTGGGAAAAGTATATTTTTGAGGTTTGGTGGCTAATAACACCACTTTTTTTCTTCGGAGTTTCAAGATAATCCTATTCCGCTGCTGGAATGGCCTGGGAATAGCCCAGACCTTCACCCCCATTGAAAATCTAGGGAGCCGACTAAAGAAACTGGTTAGTCAGAAGCGACCCAGCAATAAAACCCAGTTAATAGAAGCCATCATTCAATCTTGGTTCCACATTAGAGCAGCTGCAGAACTCAAAGACTTGGTTTACTCCATGGGAAGACGTCATAAGGCCGTCATTCGTGCTAAAGGGGACCCAACTCAGGATTAACTGACATGGTGATCATTTTTGTGTATCACGTTTTCTCTATGGTGATCATTTATTTTATTTTATTTATTTTATTTTTATTTGATTTATATGCCGCCCTTCTCCGGAGACTCAGGGCGGCTTACAGTGCGTTAAGCAATAGCCTTCATACTTTTGTATATTTATACAAAGTCAGCTTATTGCCCCCACAATCTGGGTCCTCATTTTACCCACCTTAGAAAGGATGGAAGGCTGAGTCAACCTTGAGCCTGGTGGGATTCGAACTTGCAGTAATTGCAAGCAGCAGATGTTAATAGATGTTAATAACAGGGTGCTTTAAACCACTGTACTACAGGCTCTGTAGTACATCATTCTTGTATATCTCGTTTTTTTCTACGCACTTCACTTTTCTTCTTTATACCGTAACTGCTATTCTAAAAGCAAATCATTCATAAAAGTTACGGCATTACGTTCTTGATTAAATTATCTTTCCATTGGGTTTTTTTTTTTCCATTGTGATTTGTATTGACGTTGTCATTTTGTAAGCCGCCTTGAGTCCCCAGGGAGAAAGGCGGCATATAAATTGCAAATAAATAAACTAACTAACTAACTAACTAACTAACTAACTAACTAACGGTACTATTACAAAAAAAAGTGGTGTTATTAGCTAAGTTTTATTAAAAAAACACTTTCCCCAAAAGGTTTCCACAATTTTGGCTGCTACTGTACATCCTTAGGAAGAGTTCCTTAGGCTATTGAGTCCAACAGCTTAAACATTCCTGGGGTGGCTCTCTTTCTTTGTAGGAACTCACAGCCTACAAGAGTTTGATGCTGAGCTCCGATTAAATGAGTTTCCCAGATTGGTCGGGATAGTTGGAATAGGTTCATATATGCCTGTATAACTCTGGGCTGCTCTTCTACTCTTGAAGGATGGTAGTTTGTGATGACAACAGGACCAGCTGGATTGTCGGGTCGCCGTTCGTACCCTGAAAGCATCCAGAAATGGTCCCACACTAGCTTTGAATACGGTTACCTTTTAACTCTGGTGGTGACTGGGACCTTCGGATCCACTCCCACAACTGTGGTTAAGCCTTCCTTGCCAAGTTTTTGGCAGCCATTAATGGGAAGGTATGAAGCGATGAACCTTTCATGCGTGCAAGGAGGAATTCCTAAGAGTCGTAGCTGAATAATCGCCAAGTATCCTGAGTCGTGCAAGAATTGGAAATATGGCAGAAAAGCAGAAATGCATTAGGAGGAAGGGGAGGGAGCGGGACAGAGAGAAGGGCAGAAAGAGGGAGGAAGGGGAGGGAGGGAAGGAAGGAAGAAGAGAGAGGGAGGGAGGGGGAGTAGAAGGAAGGACAGAAGGAGGAATGGAGGGGAAAGAAGAAAGGAAAGAAACTAAGGAGCCTGAGTGGCGTAGCAGGCTAATGCCTCCTATTAAGGCAGCATTTAACATCCAGCTGCCTGCAACTACTGCGAGTTCTAATCTCACCAAGGCTCAAGGTTGACTCAGCCTTCCATCCTTTCTAAGGTGGGTAAAATGAGGACCCGGTTTGTGGGGGCAATAAGCTGACTTTGTATAAATATACAAAAAGTATGAAGGCTATTGCTTAACGCATTGTAAGCCGCCCTGAGTCTCCGGAGAAGGGCGGCATATAAAAGAAAGAAAGAAGGAAGGAAGGAAGGAAGGAAGGAAGGAAGGAAGGAAGGAAGGAAGGAAGGAAGAAAGGCTGGTGATGAAAACAGTTATCTGAAATAGGAGAAATCACACTAATGTTATCCGTTATTGCATTCAAGAGGGCAAAAGAAAATTTTACTCTTCTTCAAGGAAATCTCACCCAAACAAACAGTGGTGCATGTGGGCCAGGTTTCTAGTCCTCAACCTTGCAAACAACAACCAACCCCCAGAAAACCCCCTCAAAATACTTCCTGCATCGAGCCTCAGGTTTCTAGTCCTCAGTGTGGCCAAAAAAAAAAAAAGTATGAATACTCGGGCTTTATTTGTTTCTTTTGTAAAAGGGGACAAATGTCAGATTGATGTCTCGGCTGTCGGAACAAGGCCAAAAAAAAAAAAAGAAAGAAAGAAAAGAAAGATAAAAAAATAAATAAATAGGCAATTTGCAGGCGAGAGAGGGACCAGAATGGCTGTTCAGGGGGAGAAAACACTGCAGAGTTTTCCTTCTCGAGGTCAAGATCTCTGTGAGAACGAAAAGAAGCTGTTTATGTTCTCAGCAGCGCACCGCGATCACTTTCCGATCAACCGGCGAGCGGTTTGCTTTTGTTGGCTTGAAGGAGGAAGCTGACCTCCACGGGGAGAGAGAACGAGCTGCTGGGCTGCGAGCGTAGCCTGAGTTTTCGGAAGAGGGAAACAGCCTGCCTTGCAGAGTGACAGGTTCCTGAAACAAGCCAGACGGTCTCCCCGAGTTCTTGTGTGGTTGGCTTTCATGGGTCTTGTGTATCAGATGCAGCTCCCTTCCCTTCCCTCTCTTACTTTCTCTTTCTTTCTTTTTCTTTCTTTTCTTCCTTGTCTTCTTGTCTCTCTTCTCTCTCTTTGGCTTTTGCTTTCACTTTCTCTCTCCCTCCCCCCTTCCCGTCCTCCTTCCCTATCTCTTTCTAAGGCTAGGATACCGAAACAAAAACTCCTTTGGATGAAGCCGGCTTCTGGCTGCCAGCATTGGCAACTAGCCGATCGGCTGGCGTCTTAACTGTCCCAGGAGGCGAAAAGCCCTGGACTAACAGTTTGGCATCAAATGGGCCGTGCCAAAGCGTGTGGGACGGAGGGACCGTGTCCGACTGGCCGTGGCGAATGGGCGGGGGTGAGTCAGCCAAGGAGAAAAGCTAGAGGAGAATCCCCCGAGGCGGAAGCCTGGCGGAGAAGCAGGGTAGGAGGTGAAAAGTCCTAAACCTGCCTTGCCCACCCACCTTATGCCATCCTATTTATGAAGCTGGGCGCACACACGGAAGGCATGCGCGCCAGCAAAGCACGTGCATGGAATGCTTGGCCGCATGCATAGATGAGGTGCGCGCGAGCAAAGCAAGCGTGCGCGGACACATTTGCGAACTGGTAGGGAAAGTAAGTGAATGCCACCCCTGCTCTCTGCCTTTGCTAAAGATGTGTGTGTGTGTATAAATAAAATATGTGTGTTTGTCTGTGTGCCTGCGTGCGTGCGTGCTTGCTTGCTTGCCTGGCTGCTTAACGAAATTTAGCTGCTCTGCTCTGCCGTGTCCTTTGCTTGTCCTTGTTTGGGATTCAACCGACGGTTGATAAATCAAATCTACGGGACTTGCTTCCTCCTTGTGCAGAGACCTATGTGCTCACCTCAAAAGTGTTGTCAAGCAGACCTCTACTCCCCCCCCCTCCCTCCTCCATGGCCAGCTGTGCGTGAGCAAACGGGCTTGAGATTTCTGTTAACCCCGCATCGTCACAACTTCCCTTGTGATTTTTACTTGCACCTTTGGGGTTTGTCTTCCTTGTTAAGCTCCAAACTCGGGTCTGATCCAGGCAGAGGGAAAGAACACCGTCGGCAGAGTGCCGTTAAAGGCAGTGGGGTCACCTTCCTAATATTTTTCTTCCCGGAGGATGGTGGAGGACAGGGGAGCCTCCCTAATAGATGTACCGGATAGAGCCGTGATGGCGAAACCTATGGCATGCGTGCCACAGGTGGCACGCGGAGCCTTATCTGCGGAAACACGCGAGCGTTGCCCTAGCTCAACTCCAGTGTGCATACGTACGCCAGCCAGCTGATTTTCGGGCCTTTTGAGCCCACCAGAAATTGGGAAACGAGCCGTTTCTGGCCTCCGGGAGGGGTGGGGAAACTGTTTTCGCCCTCCCCAGGCTCCTAGAAAGCATCTGGAGCCTGGGGAGGGCAAAAAAACCCAGGCCTACCGGGCCCACTGTGCTATCACGTGCCGAAAGCAAGAGAAGCGCGCGGGGGTGAGGGGGTTGTCACGCATGCATGCATGGGGGGGCAGGGCACATTGAATTATGGGTGTCGGCACGCGTGCACTTGACCCCCCCCCCCCGTGACCCTCTGCGCTTTTGGCACGCGATGGCAAAAAGGATATGCCATCGCTGGGATAGAGTATGAGACTGACTTGACACTTCTCTTTATCTCTGGAAGCTCAAAAATAGGACGCTCTTGTTTTGTTTTTGTTTTTTTGCCGTGATGATCCAGAACCGTTTAAAAGGATCTCTCCGGATTAAAATGATTTAATCCAGGAGGGCCTTCGTGGCAGAAAGACAAATAGGAATAAAAAGGATGCTTGCTTTGGCAAACAAGAATGTAGGAAGGGCTCCACCCCACTGCGAGGATTTTATTTTATTTTTTTTAAAAGTCTGCCGCCGGATTATTTAATTACCAAATGGTTGCATTTCCTGGATTTCAGAGAGATGGATTTCAATCCCTTTTCTTTAATTAATCAAAACAATCGATCCGTGGAACAACTTGCCCCTCCAGAAGCTGTAAATCCTCCAACACTGGAAGTTGTGAAGAAGAGATTGGACAACCATTTGTCTGAAGTGGTGTGGGGTTTCCTGCCTAAGCAGGGGGTTGGACTAGAAGACCTCCAAGGTCCCTTCCGACTCCTGTTATTCTATTCTCTTCTGACTCCCGCTTCAGAAGGGTTCTGCTTGTTGAAATGATCCCTTTGCATACCTGGCCTGTATCTGTGCACAAGTCAACGTTGCCGTGGGATGGAGGCAGATTCCGAAGACTTAATTTTTGTGCAAAAGATGTGGGTGCCTCACTGCGTTTTAGAAG
The DNA here is from genome assembly GCA_012654045.1 of Ptyas mucosa. Lineage (NCBI taxonomy): Eukaryota > Metazoa > Chordata > Lepidosauria > Squamata > Colubridae > Ptyas > Ptyas mucosa. The sequence continues at coordinate 1,921,182 of WNWU01000078.1, forward strand.
GATGTTGTGATGTCAGTGAAAAGAAATAAAAGAATATCCGCTTCCAACGAATGCACGAATGTATTTACATTGTGCGAATGCTGTCACAGACAGCATAGACTCATGATTTTAAAATGGAACAGGGTAGGTTTCTATCTGATTTAAAAAAAAACCCATGCATTTCCCTTCCTCATCTTCCAAAGTTAAGGTGGTGGATGAGGAGGTGATGTTCTAGATCAGGGTTCTCCAAGCTTGGCAACTTTTAAGACTCGTGGACTTCAACTCCCATCTGGCTGGGGAATTTTGGGAGTTTAAAGTCCACTAGCCTTAAAGTCTTGAGAGTTGAAGTCAATAATCCATAACAAGGCTCTCCAAACTTGGCAACTTTTAAGATTCGTGGACTTCAACTCCCATCTGGCTGGGGAATTTTGGGAGTTGAAGTCCATAAGTCTTAAAAAGTTTTGAGAGTCTTAAAGATGCCAAGTTTGGAGTTTGGAGAGCCCTGTTATGGATTATTGAAACCTAAGGATAGAAATCTCCTTTCCAAGGAGATCCATTGACTAGGTTCACACAGCGTGGTAAATCCAAGTTTCTTTCTTTTTTTTTAAAAAAAAACTATTTTATGGACTGCAACTGCCATCCCGTGCCATCGCCAAGTAAATAAACCTGGTTATGGCTTAACCTGGTTCATAGAATGTGTCACATTGATGAGCTGCACAGTAAGAGATCCCCTCTTCGAGAGAGAAGAACGGTTTAGAAATACGAAGTATACATAAATAATTTCCTTCCAGTCAGTGCTGGGATTCCAATAATTTAATAACCGGTTATCTGCCCTAATAACCAGCTGGGTGGGCGTGGCCATGGTGGGCTTGGCCAGGGGTGTGTGACAGGCAGCACTCAGCCTCCTGCATCCCCCTAGGAGCAAAAATGGGCCGTGGGGGACACGCTGCCTCCCCGCGCCCCATTTTGAGCCTACTTTGAGCAAAACTGGGCCGCGCGGGGGGGGGGGGGGGGGGGGTTCGCTCTACATGCCCCTGACTCCCTGCACTTACCTGGGAGCCAAAACGGGGTGCGTGGGGACTTCTGGAAGGAGTGGGGAGCAACGGGGCCAGTTAGCAATTTTAACAATCAGTTCGCCGAACCGGCTGAATCCCACCACTGCTTTCAGTTTTAACCTCCTCTAATGTGCTGTACAAACCTAGCTCCAAGGAAGGGTCTCACCTTCCAGGTAAAGTGAAATCCCCCTTTCAAGGGAGTCCTGGTGAAAGAGAAGAGGGCGGGGAAATAATCTCTGGGCGTAATGGCGGAAGAGAAAGAAAACGCACATGAGCACCTCTAAAGGTTCCTTCCATATTTGAGGAAGGAACCAGCATTCCTTTTGTTTGTGTAGATGTGAGCTGTTAAAGGCTTTGCAGCTGGTTGGTTGCAGCCCTCGTGCTTGCTTGCAAGGGAAAGAGAACACTTAGCAGTTGAGGCGCACACGTTCTCTTATCCCTTTCTCTCCAAGTGCTTATTTCTCGGAGAGAAAGGGTGCCGGCTCCATTACCGAGAGCAGGGGAAGAGTGTAATTTGAGCCTTTGTTCGGGATGCTGATGGGGGCTCCTGCCCAAAGCAGTTGTCTTATATGCAAAACAAGAGACCTGCCTTTATTGCATGCTGGGAAGGAGGTGATCTTTAAATGTAGTTTTGGCTGCTTCTGCTGAGTCCGTAGGAAGGGGTCAGGCAGGCGGGCGGCGAGGCCTCCTCTCTTAGCATTAGCAGCTGGCCTGGGGCACTTTGGGGCGAGTTGACAGGGCCCTTTCAAAGCATTGTTCCTTATTCCAAGCCTTTTTTGGTATGCTGCTTTTGTTGCTTTGGCTCTATGGCATGAAGCAATTAATGCATATTTGAAGATTCCCTTCGCTTCCAAAACCCACAGAGCCAGTGACCTGAAACCGTGGTTCCCATGCACAATTACCGTCGTCCTCGATTTTGTCTTCATTTAACATTGGTCGAGACTCTCACCGCAACCAGTGTGACCGCTGGCTTAAATTCATAGAAATGCTCACAAAAAATGATAAGCCAGAGCTGGAGAGAATTTGCACACTGCTCCGTGCTACCCTGTCTTTTGCTGCTTGACTCCTGCTGGAGGGGAAAACATCACGAGGAATCCCCCAGGAATTAAAAGCTCAACATTGTCCCTTAAAGTACCTTCTGGCACCTTTTAAAATTTTCCGTAACCTCGTAAATCCCTGTGGAGCTGGGTCTTTAACAGCAATGCCTTCATCCTAAATCCCCGTGGAGCTGGCTCTTTAACAGTGATGCTGTCCGTGGGAAAGGATACTTCCGGATACAGGTTTCCCCGCCTTCTAATGGAGGCATTGATCTTAATTTAATCTTGATTTACTGGATCATACTTATCCACTTAAAAGGCGTGATGGCTCGGTGGTTATAGAAAGCTGACAGTCCAGGTTCGAGACCCGAGCGCCGCATGACTGGGTGAGTTCCTGTCCTTGCCTCAACTCCTGCCTACCTAGCAGTTCAAAAGCATGCAAATGTGAGTAGATTAATAGGTACCTTCCTACAGTGAGAAGGTAACAGCATTAAGTGAGCCTTTGGCCTATAGCCATGACCTGACCATGGAAACAACCCCTGGCTCTCTTAGTTGAGAAAGGAAAACGGGTATCGTGCCGTAGAATCAGACATGATTGGACAAGGAAACCTTTTTCTTTTTACTTAACTCGTGCAAGGAAACAAATGTTTGCCTTTAAAAAAAATCGGAAATGGGAGACAGCCAAGTTAAAATCGGCCCCTTCCTGTTAACCGTGCCGTCTTTTTCTAGACAAACAGCTTTTTTTATTGGTGGTCTTCAACTTTTCCTTGTCTTCCAAGTTCTTGTGGGCTCTTTTTTTTTGGCTCCAATCTCCTACCCTTCCCGAGGCAAGTTTTTCTGCCAAAGCATGTTTAGAAATGGATGGGAAAAGGCTTGGGGCAAACAAAGATAGGCTGGAAGAGACTTCGTCCCCTGCCAAGCTCTGGGAGAGGAGCGGTATTATTTTTCCCAACTCCCTGGCCCAGAAAAAAGCTGGGTTAAGGAGCCCTCGCCATTGAGAAAGGCACTTGACTCCAAAGGTTGAAGTGGCTTTTGGAAGTCTTATATGGCAGCGCATTGGAAAACCAGAGCAAGCTGGATTTGTTAAGAGATTCTTTACGTGACTGACAGCCGAGATAGCCAGGATCAAGCCACCGTTCTTCCTGAATGTTCAAAAACCTTGCAGGGTTGCTTCCTGGCCCTCTGAACACACCCAGCCTCCCTGGGGAGACGTGGGAGATTTCCCCGGAAGACTTTTGAACATCGGCAAACTTTGAGAATTCTCCCAAGTCCGCAGATATCTCCCGCATGAGCTCATGCCGGCTTGGAAAGGAATCCACTCCCGAGAAATGGGTTTCTCAATTTCATCCAGGGGTGAAATGCTACCGGTTTCCTCCGGTTCGGGCAAATCGGTAGTTTAAAAAGCTACCGGTTCAGTCTAATCAGTAGTTAGCTACCGGTTCGAGATGATCAGCTGTGCCGCAGGGTTTAGCTAAATCACGCGGCACAGCTGATTCCCCACCTCGCTGTTCTACTTACCTTCCCAAGCCTCCTTTTGGTGCATGCACATGCAGTGCAATTTGGCATACACTGTGCATGTGCATGCACATGCAGCGCACAGCACACGTGTGGCCAGCGAACCGGTAGCAATCCGGTCCAGATTTCACCACTGATTTCATCTATTCCTGTTGGCCTCCGACTCCCAGAATTCCTCAGCCCGAGGAATTCTGGGAGTCGAAGTCAGCCCAGCTTAAGGTTGCTGACATCAACAGACCCTGATTTAGCAGCAGGTAATAACACCTCCAACATCCTACCTGTGTCGCCTCCCACCTTGTCGGATAAGTTTGCTTCTCCTGTCCTGCGGATCATATGGGTGACATGAGGATGGGGCTGAGATGCAAGAGTCTGCTTTGTGAATAAAGCCATGAAAATTAATGCTCCGCAAAAGATTTGATTTCCCTGCTGATCTATACAGATAGGCCAGGGATCGGCAACCCGCAGCTCTGGAGCCACATGTGGCTCTTTCATCCCTCTGCTGCTGCTCCCTGTTGCCAGTCGGCTCCATAATTGATAGGGCTTTCGGTTAGGACAGATAGAGGAAAAAGGAGGCCGCGCTAGGAGGAGACTCTATGGTGGGGGGAACCGGACTTCCGGTCGGCTCCAGAATTGAACGGGGGGGCTTCCGGTTAGGACCTTTGTGGCTCTTTGAGTGTTTAAGGTTGCCGATCCCTGGGATAGGTGGTGAGTCATTCACCGGACCTGTTCAGCTGCCGTCTATGGGGCTAAAGAGTGCCCCTTTCTCCTTGCTCAAAGCAGATGGGTGCGACTCGTCGGAAGTTCGTCCCCCCACCCCCCCTGTTAGGATTCTATATGGTATATATAATGTTAGAACCAGTTGTCCAGGCAATATATATATACTGTAACTTTAAGCTGTAAATGTTACGTTCTTGCTGAGTCATGCTGTAATGGGATAATGACTAGTTGGAAGTATATTTAAACAAAGTATTGTAACCTGGTCTGTTAGAAGCTGCTAGTGTGACTGAACTGCTATGAACTGCTAGTGTGACTGAACTGCTATGAGCTGCTATTGTGAAGGAGTTGCTATCTGTTGATGGATCTGCTACCATCGTGGTTTGCTAACCAGAGTGAGTTGTTTGGACTGATTTACTGGACTGATTTATTGGTGAAGACTTGGGATTTGTTTATGACTACGCTACTGCTTTTTCCTATGATAAAGTACACTTTTGCTAAACCAGTTTTCTTATTCATTGCTCTCAACGTTTCCTTGTGCAGTTACTCTGCTGGTTGGTAAAACAACATCAATATCCTTAACACCCCCCTTGCTTTTTTGAGTTGAAAACGCCCAAAATGAGGCCTCCTCATTTTGCAAGGTGACCTGGTTTCAGAGCCGAGTCCTAACTCAGCCGTCCGTCTCGAGGCTTCTGCACGCAAAGAGCCCGGATTGCGGTTTGGTTGTGCCCCATGAAAACCGCTTCCCCTGGGAACTCCCTGCCCTGGAGACGGTGCACAATCCTTTACGCACCTCCGGGCCAGCAAAGCAGGAGAAATTTGCTGCCCTTGGCGGTGACCCACACGTACCGGGCCAGAGGAAGTGGCCTTGGTTCCCTCCCCCTCCCTCGCACTTTCTAGCGCGTTCCCGCTTCACCTGTTTGTATCCCACAGAACAGAGATAAAGGCTTTGTGATTTTTGTTACCTCCTATATCTTCTTTTCGGGGAGGGTGGGAGTTGCATTGTGTCTAACCCCCCCCTCCCCCATTCCATTGAACAGCTTTCCCTGCTCCTGCCTGGCGTCGGTCGGATTACCTGCGAAACGCAACAAGACAACAACAGAAGGCGTTCGGGTTGCTCTTTATCTCTCTGATGTATTTTTTCTTTCTTTCTTTTTTTTCTTTTCCTCCTTCTCATCTCTCTCCAGCACATTTGCATCTTGGCCGAGGAGAGGAGCCAGATTTTATTTTTATTTTATTTACCCAGCGCTTAATTGGGCTGAGATCTCCTAGGGTGCCGTTCAAACCCTCTGCCCTTTTTGCTTAGGCAAGCAAGCCCTTGAAATCTGAAGCTCGGGAGGCCTTCAGCTTCTGCCGGCTCAATTAATTGTTAAATGTTCCCTTTATAATAATTATACATTGATGCTTTCCCCTCGCCCGATCCGCCGAGGAGGAGGAGGAGGTGGCGGCGGAGGCTCCCGCCCAATTCCCCCATCTGCTCTTTGACGGCTGCGTTTGTGCAAAAGGGAGGGAGGGACGGTGTTTGTGCAAAAAAGGAAGGAAGGGGGGGGGGGGGAGGAGGGGAAGAGATGCTTTTGAAAAGAAAAAAAACCCCGATGAATAGAGCGAATGGGAAAGAGATTTGGCGAGGCTCCCGTTTTTTGTTTTTTTTTAAGCAGTCTGACGCTATTTAGATGAGAGGACATGAGCGAAATTGAAAAGCTCGCCTTTTTGCCTTTCGGCCCCGTGAGTGATTGACTTCTGTTTGACATTGACCCGCCGTGGTTTGCCTTGCTCCCATATATTGCCTGCTATTTGTTCTGACAGCTTCACCAGCTGAGAGAGAGAGAGAGAAGCTGGCGTGCCAGAATTACAGGAGGGAAAAAAGCAAAAAGACTCAAAAGAGGGCGGGAGACGAGGGGGGGTGGGGAAAGAAAGAAAGAAATGAAATAACCGAGGTCTTGCTGACAAAAGAAGTAGCCAGATCAGGCCGCGAATGTAAAACCCGCCGCCTGTCTCTGGGTTCTGTGCCGTTCTCTCCCGTTTGCTTGACGGTTGGGGCTCTGTGGGGCTCTGTGAGCTTGGTTTCCTTGCAGAAATTTTATTGCCAAACTAGGCAACATCACCAGGGCTAGGAGGGAGTGGGGTTTGTGGAATGGAGCGGAAGGAGAATGCGGGGAGGAAGAGGAGGAGGAGCAGCATTGTGAGGTCCTGGCTGCTCCCTGAACTAGGTGGTTTTCTTACAGACGTTTTATTGCCAAACTAGGTAACATCACCAGGGCTAGGAGGGAGTGGGGTTTGTGGAATGGAGCGGAAGGAGAATGCGGGGAGGAAGAGGAGGAGGAGGAGCATTGTGAGGTCCTGGCTGCTCCCTGAACTAGGTGGTTTTCTTTCAGACGTTTTATTGCTAAACTAGGTAACATCATCAGTGATAGAAGGGAGTGGGGTGTGCAGAATGGAGCGGAAGAAGAATAGAGGAGGAGGAGGAGGAGAAGGAGGAGGAGGAGCATTGTGAGGTCCTTGGTGCTCTCTGAGCTTGGTGGTTTTCCATAGAAAGGGATCAAAAACCAAAACCACCAATAGAAGAGAATATTTGTAGCTCAGGGTTCACCTGCAGGGACCTGGATGCTCTCTGAGCTTGGTAGTTTTCTGGCAGACGTTTCATGACCCAACGAGTTAACGTCATCAGTGCAGTGATGGTGTGATGGTCAGTGCCTTGATGACATTCCCTCGTTGGGTCATGAAACGTCTGCAAGAAAGCCAGCAAGCTCAGAGAGCATCAAGGACCCCACAGTTCACCCCAGTGGTGGGTTGCCCCTGGTTCGGTCCGGTTCGCAAGAACCGGTAGCAAAACCGGTGGGAGGCTCCGCCCACAGACCCGGACGTCATCAAAGTTGATCAGCGATGCGAACCGGTAGTAAAGGTAAGTAGAACCCACCCCGGTTCACCCCTGAGCCATAGACGTTCTCTTCTATCGAGACTTGATTGTCTTGAGCGACAAGTAAGATTTGGCGGTATGTGTGTGTGTGTGTCTTAAAAGCCTATTTAATGTCTTCTGGATGTAGACATGGGGGTTACAGAAGATGGTGGGCCTCCCAGGCCACCAGATATCACTTCCTGTCCCTCTAGAGGTGCCCCTCTTCCACTTGGAACGGCAGGGCTGAAATCTCGAGATCCTGAGGTGTTTTGTTTTTAAATGGTCGCACGCTCTTAATTTATCCAGACGAGCTCCAAATACGAAGGTTGCATTTTGGCAGGGCATGTGGTGTGGCTGCGATGGCTGCGTTTTTGAGAAAAGTGGCATTTGCTTCTCTGTTTGGACTGCGATCCTATTCAATAACCAAGGTTTGTGAACCGAGGCAGCAGGGTCCGCGAAGCCTTAACAGAAAAAATCCCTTCTTATTGGGCCTCGGATCTGCCCTCGACCTGGTCCTTCTGCTCTTCCATCCGAAGGTGGACTATTACCGCAATAACCGAGTCCATCCCTCTCGCTGGTGTTTGTCCTCTTCTTCTCTTTCCTCCCATGTGCGTCGAATAGCCCTGCCCCATAGAAATCGGAGGGCTCAGGCCCTGGTTCTCTTAGCCCAGGAGTTTCCAACCAGGGTCCTCACCCAGTTCTCTGGCTGCAGTGTATCCCAGGAACTCCAAGGCTGCCCCCCCGCCCAACCTGGAAGCTCCCGGGGAATGAACCACGGAAAGCAGCTTCGTTATGCTCAGCCAGAGCATTTCCTGAGCATGGCCTGTGGGTCTGAAAGCAAATGCTCGGTTTTGCTTTCGAGGAGAACTCCTGCGAAGCAGCACGCTGCGTCTCCCAGCGCCTGGCAAGCGTGCAGCTTTCAGAGAAAGGAATGCATATCTGTCCATATCCTTGGCTTCCGGTTTTTGCAGCGCTCAAAGTGGAAGGCATGGCGATGTGAGGCTTATGTGCTTTGTCAGTCAGTGCTGCTCTTGAGAGAGAGAGAGAGAGAGAGAGAGAGAGAGAGGGAGAGAGAGAGAAACGTAGAGATAGAAAGAGAGAGAGAAAGAAAGAGAGACAGATGGAGAGAGAGAATGAGAGAGAGACGGAGAGCGAATGAGAGAGCGAAAGAGAGACACACAGAGAGATGTAGAGAGACAGAGAGAGAGAGGGAATGCGAGAGACAGATGTACAGAGAGAGACAGAGAGAGAGACAGATAGATGGAGAGAGAGATGGTGAGAGAGAAAGAGAGAGAGAGAGAAATTGAGAATGACAGACAGAGACGGAGAAAGAGACAGAGAGAGAGAATGAGAGCAAAAGAGAGAGGCACACACAGAGAGAGAGAGATGTAGAGAGAGAGAATGAGAGACAGACAGAGATGTAGAGAGAGAGACGTAGAGAGAGAGACAGAGAGAGGGAGAGCGACAGATGGACAGAGAGAGACGTAGAGATAGAGAGATGGAGAAAGAGAGAGACAGACAGAAAGAGAGAGAGAATGAGAGAGCGAAAGAGAGACACAGACAGAGACAGAGACAGAGAGACGTAAAGAGAGACAGAGAGAGAGAAACCGAGATAGATAGATAGAGAGAGACAGAGAGAGAGAGAGACAGGGAGAGACAGAGAGAGACAGAGATGTAGAGAGAGAGAGAGAGAGAGAGAGAGAGGGAGAGAAAGAGAGAATGAGGGAGAGGGAGAGAGAGTCATACCCTTGGCTTTTAATCATGGTAGGCAAGCCGTAGTTGGTGGCCTTTTGCTGCCCGCCAAAAAAAAATGAGCATTATAAGGTGGAAACCGCTACCTCATCTCCCTTCGCCACCCCCTTAGCACGAATGTGGCAGGCGTTGTTCTGGCTTTTAAAATACGGAGCAGCTGTTATTGCCTGACAGATGGTGCCGCTCTTAAAGACTGATAAATGGAGGTTGAGCATTAAAACCACCGTCGCTTTCAACTTTCTAACAATCCGCCCTGGATCTTTTTTTTTCATGAAACATAAACAAGGAATGAAAGAAAGAAAAGAAAAAGAAAAAGAAAAGCAGAACCCCGGCGAAAGGGTTCAGTTTGTGCCGGGATTAGAACCGTCTGGAGGGCTGAGAGTCGGTGCCCTCCACACTGGGGAAATTGGTGGAGGTCGAGGTAGAGAATTTGACCAAATGTCATTTGTCAGCTCACTGTTTTGGGGAGCAGCGGAATCTCTTGGTGAGACAGTCCTGGAGGAATCCTTTGGCCTTTGATTTCTGAATGACTGTCTGTCTCAAGGCCCCAGCAGCCTCCTCTCTTCCAGGCAAGGGCCTGAGCATTGAATCCATGAGTGGCAGGGAATGCTATCCTCATAATTCTAGCTTATCCCTCCCTTCCTCCCTCCTTCCCTCCATTTTATCCTTCCCTCCATGTCTACTTCTCTCCATTTATCCTTTCCTTCCTTCCTCCCACACTTCTTTCATTTTATCCCTCCCTCCTCTCCCTCTGCTCCCTCCCTCCCTCCCTTCCTTCTCCCACTCCCTCCCTTCTTCCCTCCATCCTTCTCTTCCCCCTCCCTCCCTTCCTTCCCTCTGCTCCCTCCCTTCCCCCTCCCTCCCTTTTATCCTTCCCTCCATGTCTACTTCTCTCCATTTATCCTTTCCTTCCTTCCTCCCACACTTCTTTCATTTTATCCCTCCCTTCTCCCCCTCCCTCCCTTCTTCCCTCCCTCCTTCTCTTTCCCCTCCCTCCCTTCCCTCAGCTCCCTCCCTTCCCCCCTCACTCCCTCCCTTTGCTCCCTCCCTCCCTTTTATCCTTCCCTCCATATCTACTTCTCTCCATTTATCCTTTCCTTCCTTCCTCCCGCACTTCTTTCATTTT
>WNWU01000078.1:1936255-1951697 GCA_012654045.1 Ptyas mucosa
AAAGAAAGAAAGAAAGAAAGAAAGAAAGAAAGAAAGAAAGAAAGAAATTTCAGACTTTCTTCCAGATTCTTGGTTGTACCATGTAACTCATTAGATTTCAGGGTTCGGTGTGGATGAGAAAAGATTTGAACTATGGGCCCACTTCAGATGCAACGTTAGGTTCTCATTTGAAATTCAGCCATTCGCAGCTTCTGTAGCCTCTTGGTTTTATTTTGCACCGTCCCCACACTCCCGCTATCAAAATTCAGCCGCTTAGCAACTGACTCGTATTTATGACGGTTGCAGCGTCCCGCTTGCGCCCTTCTAACAAGCAAAGTCGACGGGGAAGCCAGATTCTCTTTTAACAACAGCGTGACTCACTTTAACAACCGCAGTGATTCACTGAACAACGGTGGCAAGAAAGGTCGTAAAACGGGGACAAAACCGCTGTCTTGCTTAGCAACGGAAACGTTGGGCTCCGTGGCGATCACAAGTCGAGGACTATCCATATCCATTTCCTTCCCCCTGGCCTGAGACGTGTCTGAGCTCACTGGCAAAAGTCAGGAAGGAAGTGCAAAGGCTTTGCATCGGGCAGACACATTATTAGAAGATTGGGGTATTATTATTTTTTTTTCCCCCGCCGATAAATTAAAATGGGAATTAAAAGACATATTGACAGAATGTGGCACTCAGGAAGAGTCTGTTCTTAGCGTTGCCAAGACGAGATGCTTTCATTATCGCTATTAACCGCAGCTCCAGATAAAGTTAATTGCCTCGAGCTGTTCGCAGATCTTGATAAATGGAATTTTGCCGGCCTCCCCACAGAAGAGCCTTCCAGAAGGCGCACTTAAACGTCTCTCTCTCTCTCTCTCTCTTCTCCTGTCTTCCTGAAAGGACCTTGTGTCGTTGCCTAATAGTAAAAAAAAAAAAAAAAAAAAAAGATCTGTATGTGGAGATCCCAGATTTACCGTATTTTTCGGACTGTTAGACACACTGTTTTGTCTCCCAAAAGGGAGTGTCTTATAGACTGAATATTGCCAAAGCCCCCCCCCCCCCCCCCCCTTCGGGGTTTTTTTTTCCTCTGCACACCCCGTTTTTGGGCCTTTTTTTGGCCTTTTTCAGGCTTTTTTTCAGCCTGTTTTTGAGGCTTTTTTGGGCCCATTTCCGAGGCTCTTTTCAGTCCGTTTTTGAGGCTTTTTTCATTTTAGGAAAAAACGGGCCGAAAAAAGCCTCAAAATGGGCTGAAAAAAAGCCTCAAAAACTGGCTGAAGAAAGCCTCGAAAACGGGCTGAAAAAAGCCTCGAAAACGGGCTGAAAAAAGCCTCAAAAAACAGGCCGAAAAAAGCCCCCAAAATGGGCCGAAAAAAGGCTGGAAAAGGGCAGAAAAAAGGCCCCAAAACGGCCTCTGCGTGGAGGCCAAAAACTTTTTGTTGTTGTTCTTTTCCTCTTCTAAATTTAGGTGCGTCTTACAGTCCAAAAAAATAATGGTATTTCCAGAACGTTCTAAAATTGGCTAGCTCCGTTCTCGGAGTTGCAAACAAACAAAAAAGTAGAAGGCCCAAATGGGAGACATCAGGCGAAGTGCAAATGTTATGCCGGTTGTAATTGTGCCCCGTTCCAAGGCGAAACCCCTTTCTTTGGTTGCATCATCATCATTATTATTATTATTATTATTATTATTATTATTATTATTATTATCCTGCCCTGGATAAGCCAGCCAGTAGAAGGAAAGAAAAAAGACCCTGGCAGAGTTGCGAAGATGGTAGCACAACCGAAGGAGCTTTTTTTTTTTTTTTCTTTTTAAGCTCAACTTGGAATCCGGAAGGTGTGAGTTGACAGCGGGTGTGTGTCTGTGTGTAGAGAGCGCCCAGGGATGATTTTCGAGACAGGGTTTTTTTTTGTCTCCCCGGGAAGAAAAGGCCCCCATGGAAAGCCCATAGCATAATCCCTTTGGAAGATACAAGCTTGCATTGTTAGAGCATCCTGGTATCCTGCCGGGCACCTAATTGGATTGCATTGACTCCGGGAGTTTCCTGGGCTTTGAAAGACGCCGTCCGCTTCCTTTCCCAAACAAAAACGATATCCCGGTTTCCCGACGGAGATCAGAAATAGATAAAGACTCCGGCGCTTGGAGTTCAACAAAGGACGTCAAAAGCGGAGCACAAGATTCGGCTTGGTTCATCAATGTGTGAAAAAGCTGTCAGATAGGGCAACTGTCTCATCCGTGGAGTCCTGGGTGCTCTCTGAGCTTGGTGGTTTTCTTGCAGACGTTTCGCGACCCAGCTTAGTAACCGCATCGGTGCAAGCTGAGGAAAGGAAATTAAGAGTAGCAACTTAGATATAGATCTCTGTTTGAACTTTCCGTCCTTTTTTCAAGAGGGGTTACAATCGGATTCCTGATTTGGGCCACACCAGGATCGGGCCTGTTTGTGGGCCCCAACTTCTCATGTCCAATAAGCCATACAATGACCAGTCCAAGGCCCTCCACTTTTGAGTGTGGATTAACTGCACATGTGTGTGGATAGCAAAACCATGTTTTCGCGTGTAGGCATTGGACGCTCTGGACCTTTGCAGGCCTTGGTGACCGGGCGGTCACCATGGTTACGCCTCTCAACCCAGGAAATGAACTTTTTGTTCAGCAAGAAGAAGGCTGGGATGTCGATGGCAGAGGTCAGCGGGACATTTATTCATGGGGTTTGGCAAAGGAGGAGGAGACAGATTGCGAGGGAGGGGGGGCCTCGGAGGAGACCGCAGAACATTGGCGTGGGGCTGTGGCTTGCTTGACAGACCAAAAAAATCATCACCACCATAGAAAGGCTAAAACACGTACTGTGGTACCTCGGTACTCAACTGATTTGAAGCTCACCAAGTTTGATACTCGACTCGGAAATTTTGTCCTGGTACTCGTCATTTGTTCAGTACTCCAAAGTGCAAGCTAGAACTTGGTGTCGGCTGCCTCGTATCTTGTTACCCTCTCCACCCAAAACAAATTCGTTTGGTACTCGTTGTTTTTGGTACTCGCCATACCTCCCGGAACCAATTAACAATGAGTACCATCTTGCGGGTCTGATTGTGCCCGACCAGAGGTCATGGTAGCTCATCCTAAAATCTTGCTAGTTTTGAACAGGTTTGTTGGTCTCTTCTTCTCTTGTGACTGGAGTAGTGATTTGGATCAAATCTCATTCTCTTTCCTTAGTTCTTCCAGAGCTCTTCCCTATATCTTGTTGGGAGTCCTTAGATTTTTGAGAAGACACCAAAATACTCTGAAGCTCCAAGGGTTCCTAACATGGGTTATTTCATCATTTTCAAGCCAGCTCTTGGGAACCTGATTGTCTGTAATCTTCTTTCCATTAAGTCAGTGATGGCATGCGCACGCTCGTCAGGGCCACGCTCCGGAAAAGCCGAACTTATGGGTTCTACGTACATGCTCACCCAACGATCAGCTGGCTGGCACACATTAGGATGACCGGTTTTCAGCATTACACCACGTGTGAAGGGATTGTGCTCCAGAAAAGCTAAATTTCCCGGTTCTTGTGCGCCCAGCAATCAGCTGGCCGGCGCGCATGTGCACATCGGTTTTTGGCACTGACGCGTGCGCGAAGGACAGCTGATCATCGCGCGTGCATGCACACCAAAAACCCAGATGAGAAAGAGGCAAGGCCGTGCGTGCCGGGCAACATGGCTTCGTATGCCACTTTGGGCACGCGTGCCATAGGTTTGCCATCATGTCCTTAAGTCAAGCATCTTTCCATAAAGGAGAGCTATGCGAGAAGCCCCTTTGCTTGCCTGTTGTGGCAGATGTAGCAATTTGGAGGGTTTCGAGGGGTTTCCTCCCTCAAAATAGCATCAAAAGATCTGGAAAATTTCAGCGTTCCTTCTGTCAAGATCCTTCTTTGATTGGCAGATGACACTGAGTTAAAATAATTTGCTTGTGGCCACTGTTAACTTCTGGGATCCCTGGCAGGAGTTGGCCTGCTCGTTCATAAGAATACGCTTGTCAACCTAGAAAAGTATGAGAAGAAGTGTATGAGATGTTGTTACCACGCTATAAAAAAAGATGTTGAGACTCTGGAAAGAGTGCAGAGAAGAGCAACCAAGATGATTAAGGAACTGGAGGCTAAAACATATGAGCGGTTGCAGGGATTGGATATTGTCTAGTCCAGGGATCGGCAACCTGCATGGCTCTGGAGCCGCATGTGGCTCTTTCATCCCTCTGCTGCGGCTCCCTGTTGCCGGTCAACTCCACAACTCACAGGGCTTTCGGTTAAGCAGGTAGAGGAAAAAGGAAGCCACGCTAGGAGGAGACTCTATGGTAGGGGAACCGGACTTCCGGTCAGCTCCAGAATCGAACAGGGGACTTCCGGTTAGGACCTTTGTGGCTCTTTGAGTGTTTAAGGTTGCAGACCCCTGGTCTAGTCGGGTGACGTAGGGGGTGACATGATAGCAGTCATGTCACCGTGTGCTGAAAAGGTTGCGAGGAAACATCGCGTGCGCACATGCGCGCTCGTTGGGGCTGCGCTCTGGAAAAGCCGAACTTCCGGGTTCTAGTGCGCCTGCCTGCCCGATGATCAGCTGGCCAGCGTACATCCGCAGGCCGGTTTTCAGCACTGCCACGCTCGCGAAGGACGGCTGACGGTTGCACGCGCATGTGTGCCAGAAATCCGGAAAACGAACAGGCAAGGCCACCGCGTGCCAGGCGACGTGGCTTCCAGTGCCACTTTGGGCACGCGTGCCACGGGTTCGCCATCACGGGGCATAGGGTTTCCCGCTCGAGCAGCGGGTTGGATTAGAAGACCTCCAAGATCCCTTCCAACTCGGTTATTCTGCAAACTGAAATAACGGAAGGAACTAAAGGTGCTTTACTGCATAGATGCAGCTGGATAGAACGGCATTATTATTATTATTATTATTATTATTATTATTATTATTATTATTATTTTAAAGAAAGTATTTAGGAAGTGAATAATGGACCTCTTAGACATAGCTTTAGGCCCAAAGGATGTAGAGTAAACGTTAGCATTGCCAGGCAGGTATTGTTTGTAAAGATTTGCTCTCCTGATTTCCAATTCTCGGAGGCCCTCCTTCCTTCTTTTTTATTCTCTGTTCCCGCTCCCAAGCATCTTAAAAAGAGTTCACAGATGTATGTGATCCAACAGCTGGAGAGCTTTTCGTGGATCTGATGAAACAGAGTCATAAAAGCCCTCCGATTGGCTCCGATTGGCTCGTCTCCCAGATGCCAGTGAGCTGGCTTTGTTCAGACGGATCTGTGAATTTCATACAATCGCCTGCAGGTGCCTGTCTGCGAATTCGTCTTAACATTTTCATCTACACAGATAGTTGAAACCTCTGTTTTTTTTAAAAAAAGAAAAGAAAGAAAAAGAAAAAAAGCCACAACCACAAATAGCTCGGCTGAAAACTCGTGGTTTGCTAGCACTCCTCTTTAAGCTACTCCGCGCCCCCCCCTCTCCCCCCCATTCACCCAAGTAGATTGAGTCATTAATTTGGGGGTGTAGCAATACCAGGATACCTTTCGGGGGAGCGAGAGATTTGAAACCAAGACTTAATAGACTTCAGGGAAATGATACGGACAGGTAGGAAATCTACAGCTTGGCACAGCCGAGAAAACCGCAGGAATGGATGGAGAGAGACTTAGATGTAACTGGAGGGAAGAAGCACTATGAGATGAGCCCTATATACCGTATTTTTTGGAGTATAAGACGCACCTTTTTACCCCCTAAAAGGGGCTGAAAACTTAGGGCCCCACCCCTTGGCCTCTGCCTCCTAGCAATTTACCTCCTTGCAGCAAGAAGAAACGGCCCGTTTCAGCTTCAGCACAGCCTAATCAGCACAAGTTGATTGTCCGTTGGATCGGCCTCCCGACTCTCAGCTGTTTTATGTGGGCCTCTGCTGCTTGCTGCAAGGAGGAAAATTGCTGGGAGCAGATTTTTCCCCCCCTTGTGCTATTCAAGCTATGCTGAAAACGAAAATGAAAGTAAAGCAGGCTGTTTGCTGTTGGCTGCAAGGAGACAAAATTGCTGGGAGGCAGAGGCAGATTTCTTTTTTTTTTCTTTCCCTCACCAAAAAAGGTAGGTGCGTCTTATAGTCCGGTGCGTCTTATACTCCGAAAAATACGGTAAATGCGATCAATCAATCAAATAAATAAGATAGAAACTCTGGGAGCGTTAGAGCAAAATAGGGAGGGGTTTTTTTTTTCCCCCACACAAAAGATTGTGGCAGATGTTTGGGGGAGATAGGAGAGAGTCATCTTCTCATTGGGGATGCCCAATTTGGGAGGAATCCTAGAGCTGTGATGGCGAACCTATGGCACATGTGATGGAAGTGGCATGCAGAGCCATCTCTCTGGGCATGTGAGCCGTCGTCCGTTGCTCTTCCGGGTTACGGCGCGCTGGCCAGCTGGTCTTCATGCGCGCAGAAGCACAGGAACTGGAAGATAATTTTCCCGGTGCATGAATGCACACTGGGCAGCTGGTCTTCCGGTTTCCGGCATGCCCCCGTTTCGGCACTCGGTGCCGAAAAGTTTCGCCAACACTATCCTAGATGGTGCCATCATCTAGATGTGGAAAATGTAGCGGGCGAGCTAACACTTAGTCTTGGAGAAGAGACACGACATTTTTCTGCATTACCCTGGTCCTTAAAAAATGATCTTAATATTCTGCTTGTATTGGTGTGTGTATGTGTGAGAGAGAGTGAGTGAGTGTGTGGTGTGTAAAATTTTATAGCATTGTCTGGAGATTCTCAGACATCAGGTCACGGTTGTCCCAAAGATGCTTTTTCAAAACTTTTCTTTGTTTTTATTTTCCTTGAAGACATTTCGCTTCTCATCCAAGAAGCTTCTTCAGTTCTCCTCTCATCCAAGACGCTTCTTCAGAAAGGAAGAAGCTCCTTGGGATGAGAAGCGAAACCTCTTCAAGGAAAAACAAAAACAAAAAACAAAGCCCAGTTGGCCTTTTGAAAAAAACCAACTTTGGGACATTTTTATAGCTTTGTTTGTCCTAGTCCGCTGCCGTTCGGTGTTGTGTTTGATAATTCTCTTATTACTTTACCCAAGGCTGAGAAACTCTTCCTTTTTGTCTCCTCCCAAAGATTGCGTGTATATTGAGAGCCGTCGGCCGAACACACCCTACTTCATCTGTAGCATCCAAGACTTCAAACTGGTAAGCAGCAAATATTTCTCTCTTCCCGAATGTAATATTTTTCTGGGCTGAAACCCCCTCGGCTGTAAACGCCCGGCCATCCGCCCGCCCGGAGTTTTTTTATGTAACCGTGTGTTTGTGATGCTGTGATGTGTGATGCGGCGAGGTCAACGCAAGGCTTCCTTGATGGATTACAAGCTGTCTTTTCCGGAGCCAGAGCGGAATATTATCTGAATTATCTGGCTAATTAGCCGTGGCTAATCATATCCTCCATGAATTTCCCCGCCAGGTGACTTGCGGACGTTGCCGTGCACGGACAAATGTGTATTTTCTCAGCTGGTTTTGCCTGACGTTTTTTCCTTCGGATTCTCATCCAGAGTTTGCCTGTAGTGCACACTTTCGCAGAATACCAAGCCTGGGAAAAAAAAAAAACCAGTATTTTTCAACCTACTGTCGCTTTAAGAGGGGTGGACTTCAACTCCCAGAATTAGCCGGCTGGGGAATTCTGGGAGTTGAAGTCCACCCCTTCTTAAAGTGACAGTAGGTTGAGAAACACGGCCAAAGATGGCTCCTCTCAGTGATTTGTGAAAGGAACAGGGGTGGGCTGCTTGGGGGTTTCGCAGGGGTTCGGGAGAACCTCTAGCTAAGATTCTGTGCCCCCAAATCTCACTCCTGGCTGGCCTTGCCCACCCCGCCCCTCCCAGGAGTCCCCAGGTGGCCCGTTTTGGATGCAGGTAAGTGCAGGGAGCATACGGAGGCCCAGCGAGGGCGAAGAATGGGCCTACCGGAAGTTCGGGAAGGCCCGTTTCCAGCCTCCAGAGGGCCTCCGGAACCTGGGGAGGCCATTTTCACCCTCCCGGAGGCTCAAAAAAAGCCTCTAGAGCCTGGGGAGCCCTGGTGATGCAGGAGGCTGACTACGCCACGCCTACCCTAGCCACGCCCACCCAGCAAGCAGGGTGTTAAAATTTTTGAAACCCACCCCTGGAAAAGAACCCCACTCTGTCTGCCTTTTAGGGACCGGGTTCATTAAAAATAAACCCAATTTTTAAGAGCAGCAATCTCTCTTTTTTTTTTCCCCCTCGACCCGTCTTTTGAGGAGCAAACCCCCCCCCCCCATTTGCTATTACGATGCTCTCTTGAGAAGAGCTGACCAAGGCCCCAAAAGCACTCGCTCTTTCCTAAATGGATTTCAAAATTCATTCTTTCCCCAGTACGCACTGCACTTTGTGGTTTTGGAGTCGGCATACGTAACTTTTTTCTGCCGTAGGAATTTGGAACGGGGCATTTACGAGCTGGCTCATAAAATGGCTTTGATTGGGTCACATATCATGCATTTATTAAACCGGGGAAGGTTTTCTTCACTTCAGGATGCTCCGTTGTCATTCTCACGGCACTTCTCCTCCCCCCCTCCTCCATGAATTGTGGGGGGGGGCTTAAACCCTTGGGTGGTCTCTCATGATGCCCAAAGATGCCTCTTGTAAAAAAAAAAAAAATAGACCACCCTAGATACATCCCGTGATTGAATCCCCGGGGCTGCCTAGGAAGCAGAACCTGGCTAAGTCAATCGTGGTTGGTGTCAGAAATTATTGAGTACTTCATTACTGGAGGCTTTTAAGAAGAGATTAGACAGCCATTGGTCTGAAACGGTATAGGATCTTCTGTTTAAGCAGGAGGAGGGGGTTGGACTATAGAATTAGAAGGATAGAGTTATAGAATAACAGAGTTTTTGGAAGGGACCTCGGTGGTGATCTAGTCCAACCCCCTGCTTAGGCAGGAAACCCTATTAAGAGCCACGGTGGCGCCGTGGTTAGAGTGCGGTACTGCAGGCTACTTCTGCTGACTGCTGGCTGCCAGCCGTTTGGCAGTTCGGGTCTCACCAGGCTCAAGGTTGACTCAGCCTCCCGTCCTTCCGGGGTGGGTAAAACGAGGACCCAGATTATTGGGGGCAAGAGGCTGATGGTGTAAACCTCTTACTGGGTAAAATGACTCCTTCCTTCCTTCCTTCCTCTCTTCCTCCCAGTGGTTAGAATGCAGTATTGCAGGCTGACTCTGCCCACTGCCAGCAGTTCGATCCTGACCAACTGGCTCAAGGTTGACTCAGCCTCCCGTCCTTCCAAGGTGGGTAAAATTGAGGACCCAGATTGTTTGAGGGCAAGAGGCTGACTCTGTAAACTGCTTAGAGAGGGCTATAAAAGCATTGTGAAGCTGTAATTTAGAACTAAGGAGAACTCTCTTGACAGTGAGAACAATTAATCCATGGAAGGAACAACTTGCCTGCAGAAGTTGTGAATGCTCCAACACTGGAAGATTTTAAGAAGAGGTTGGATAGCCATTTGTCTGAAGTGGTGTAGGTTTTCCTGCCTGAGCAGGGGGTTGGGCTAGAAGACCTCCGAGGTCCCTTTCAATTCTGTTATTCTGTAATTCTGCTTTTCAGATTAAAAACAAACTGCTTTAGAAACAAAGATCTAAAGAAACTCACATCTCTGCGTAACTCATCATCTGTTCAAAAGTAGTTCCAAAGCATTCCTGCTTCTTTCTCTCTCTCTTTGTTCCTTCCTTCCTTCCTTCCTTCCTTCCTTCCTTCCTTCCTTCCTTTCTCTCTCTCTCTCTCTCTCCCCTTTTCTTTCTCTCTCTCTCCCACCATTCCTCTTTCTCTCCCTCTCCCAGCTCATTTTTCTTTTCCTCCCGTTGAAAATTATGTTATAACTGCACTGTGGGAGAATGCATGTTCTTTCCCTGTTTATTGTGACAGCCTCTTTCAATATTTATATGCCTGCTATTTTTTTACCCACGCCCCCACACCCCCCCAGAGGTCTCACTTATATACAGTTTCTCTCTTTCGCAGGTAATTTTTCACATCTTTTAAAAAATGGTGGAGTCAATCCCGCTTCTGGGCTTTCGGGGGGAGGGGGGGGGTGTTTGCGCCAGGAGAGTGTTCTTACTTCTTTTTCTCTTTCTCTCTTCTTTCCACGTCCTTCCTCTCTTAACAAATTCAGTCGTATCATGTCCCCAGCTGCACTTAAAAAAATAATAAAATGGAAACGAAGTGCTATTCATACCATTTAAAAAAACACAAACAAACAAACAGAAAAGCTGCCTGCTTTTTAAAGCTCCTTGCCTTGAATAACATCTTCGGCTCCGCTTTTGGCACCTAAGCAGGTGAGGGGAAAAATGGCTCTTGCAAAAAGAGTAGATAGTGTTCCAGAAGCTGCTTGCTTTGGAGCCGAAGTGCCCACTGAACAGCCAAAATTGCTCAGGGTATTAGCGGTAAATCAAACCCGAAATTTCTGTTCTCCGCTTTGCTCGGATACAACACATTGTCTGCCCAAAAGCGTGGGAAGCCAAGCATCCTGTGTGTTTTGCTGCTGTTAGGTGTATATTTATTTAGCGCCGAAGGCGGCGCAGTGGTTAGAGTGCGGTACTGCAGGCTACTTCTGCTGCCTGCCAGCTGCCTGGTAGTCCGAATCTCCCCTTCCCTTTTTGGCTGGCCGTCTGGCTTCATCTTGGCAGATTTTAAATGTCATGACAATTAACTAGCCTTCCCTTCGTTGCTCCTTGTTGAAACTGGTGGGGTGGGGTGGGAGTCTCCAGAAAAGCCAGACACAGCCCTTTGACCTTGCTGGAACTACAACTCCCATCAGGCCTGGGCTGCCTGACAGAGGGTGTGTGTGGCATGCTGGGAAGTTGCGGACGAGAGGCCTTAAAGTCACGTATTCCCTGTCTTCGCTGTCCATTTTTGGGGGCACCCAGCACTGTCAACTGGAAGATATAAGGACCCTGGTTGTTTCTTAAGGACGCTGCAGGTCCTCCCAAGTCATTCTGGTTTGATCTAAAGCATCAGTGCGGCCGCAAGATCTAATCAATTTCCCTGACTAGCAGATCTTTAATTCAGCGTCATAATGGAGCTGCCGGAGGAGGCAGCGTCGATCGATCGCTGGTTCCTGGACCACAAGATCCTCCTCCTTGCTAATAACGCGGAAGAGAGTTATCCCAGACCCATTGACATCTTTGGGGGTTGATTTATGCTACAGAGGGACCCCCTCCCCCAAAAAGGAAAATCTCCCTCTGAAAATGGCTGATCTGCAGTTTGCTCTCATTTTCTTTCTCGACGGAACTAAGAGGAAAAAAAACTTGTTTTTTTTCTTTCTTTCATCGCAAGCCCTGCTCCTTGTTTTGGTTTTCCTGTATTAGGTAAAGGTAAAAGGTTCCCCTTGCGCATATGTGTTAGTCGTTCCCGACTCTAGGGGGCGGTGCTCATCTCCGTTTCAAAGCCGAAGAGCCAGCGCTGTCCGAAGACGTCTCCGTGGCCATGTGGCCGGCGTGACTCAACGCCAAAGGTTCACGGAACGCTGTTCCCTTCCCACCAATTTTTTCTACTTGCATTTTTTTAATGTGCTTTCGAACTGCTAGGTTGGCAGAAGCTGGGACAAGAAACGGGAGCTCACCCCGTTACACGGCCCCAGGGATTCGAACCGCTAAACTGTCGACCTTTCGATCGACAAGCCCAGTGTCTTAGCCACTGAGCCACCGCGTCCTGTATTAAGTGCGGCTTCGGTGCCTGGGCGTAGCTTGATAGGGGTTGCACCTGTGCTGCTCTTTGTGAAGGGAATAAGATGCTCTTGTTTGAGCCGGGATCCCTTTTACAGATTCCCTCCCACACCCCACACCCGGTATCCCCAGCGCTCAAGTTTTTGAGACGCGGGCGCAAAGGAACGCTGAACAATGGAGCTCACGGGGACTGAATTTCAATGTGGGTTCTCCTGGCACGAGTCGTGATAGTCGCCGGAGATTTATGTGGTGTGTGGAAGCTTGTGGCGTGTACACACACACAAACACACACACACTCCGACTCTTTCACACTCAATCCAATTGAAGAGAGCCCAAATGCTTTCCCTTCGCCCTTGTTAGATTTCGTTAATGAAGGAAGCATTTTAATCCCCCCCCCAAAAAAAATGAATGCCCCATTTGTGCTGGGATGCTTAGAAGCGAACTCCAGCTGCATCAAGGCCTAATAGGAATTTTCATAGCACTAGCAATAACACGTCGACTTACATACTGCTTTACAGTGCTTTATCGCTCTCTCTAAGCAGTTTACAGAGTCAGCCCTATTGCCCCCAACAATCTGGGTCCTCATTTGACCCACCTCGGAAGGACGGGAGGCTGAGTCAACCTCGAGCCAGTCGGTCAGGATCGAACTGCTGGCAGTGGGCAGAGTTAGCCTGCAATACTGCATTCTTAACAGGAGAGAGGGAGGGAGGAAGGAATAGTACTTAAGACTTCTATGCTGCTTCACAGTGCTTTTACAGCCCTCTCTACGCGGTTTACAGAGTCAGCCTCTTGCCCTCCCAACAATCTGGGCCCTCATTTTACCCACCTCGGAAGGATGGAAGGCTGAGTCAACCTTGAGCCTGGTGAGATTCGAACTGCCAAATTGCAGTCAGCCGGAATCACCTGCAGTACTGCACTCTGACCACTGCGCCACCGAGGCTCAACTTTAATGCCTTTAGATGCCAAAATAGCCATCTAAACCGGGGGGGGGGGGGGGGGGGGGGGGGGGGGGGGGGGGGCAGGGCATCCCGTGGATCTCCTGATGCTTTGGTCAACCTCAGCCAGAGGGAGATCAGTAGCCTCCCCGAAGCCCAATGGGCTGTCCGACCCCTGCTCCCCTTTAGCCCGCAAGAGTCAGTCAGTGCACCCCCACAAAAAAAAAAAACCCCTGGGTATAAAAAAAAAAACCGGAAAAAAATGGCGAAAATAATCCGTGGAATTCTGGGAGTTGAAGTCTACACATCTTCTAGCAGCCAAAGTTGGGAAAACCTGTTTTTAATTTAAAAAAAAAATTTTTTTTTATTCTTATTTATATGCCGCCCTTCTCCGGAGACTCAGGGCGGCTTACAATGCGTCAAGCAATAGCCTTCATCCTTTTGTATATTTTTATACAAAGTCAGCTTCTTGCCCCCACAAACCGGGTCCTCATTTTACCCACCTTAGAAAGGATGGAAGGCTGAGTCGGACCTTGAGCCTTGGTGAGATTCGAACTCGCAGTCATTGCAGGCAGCTGGATGTTAAACGCTGCCTTGTAGGAGGCATTAGCCTCCTGCGCCACTCAGGCTCTAGGAGATTGTCAGTCATCCAGGTCACGGTTGTGCCAAAGGTGCTTCCCCCCCCCCCCCCCCCCTTTGGGATTGTTTTAAAGGAAGCTGCAGGATCCCACAAGCCTTTCCATTCTCCTGGCCTTTGCCTCGGTCGGCCGTACAGGTGAGAAGGCGGCCTGTGGTTGCGGGAGGTTTCCGTGCTTGTTGGATCTTCCATTTGAAGTCACATTATAATGGCAAGAGCTGGCACGTTGCCTTATGTTTCCTCCGGCGAATAATTTTGCAAATATTAGCTTCCTACCAAGCTGGTCTTTTTTAAAAAAAAAAAAAAGAAAGAAAAAAAGTCTAAAAGCCAGCATCGGAGACCGGTGTCTCCCCTCCCTCTCCCCACGCGCCGTTCCTTAAAGCCGACCTACCCGTTGGCCTTTTCTCCCTTCTGCCTTGTTAGCTGCTTGCCTTTTGGAGCGTCTGGAGCCTCGGTGGGGATGTTCCGCTGAATATTCCGCTTTGAAAGCAACTCCCTGCGTTGCCATCTGCTCCTTTTAAACTTAATCCCTGCAGCGAACTGAAGGCGGATTCGATTGGTGGGCCACAGGAAACCCAATTACAAGAGCTCGGAGCTGAGAGAAGCAGAATGTTCCTAATTTCCTTCCAGAGCCTTTAAAAAAAATTTTTTTTAAAAAAAAAATATGGGAGAAAAGACTTCCCAGGCTGGAGGGAGGAAGAATTAAACGGGGAATTAGCCCGGGCTCGTTACATAAACACAAGAGAGCAAAGGGTCTGATTTACTTCCCCAAATGCCTTTTGTGTCTTATCTGGTCTTTCCCAGCTGAACCTGCCAGCCTGGGAAGATTCCTGCGCAATAGGCATGAAGCAATAAAGTTAAGCTAGCTCGAACT
Organism: Ptyas mucosa; assembly: GCA_012654045.1. Lineage (NCBI taxonomy): Eukaryota > Metazoa > Chordata > Lepidosauria > Squamata > Colubridae > Ptyas > Ptyas mucosa. The sequence continues at coordinate 1,950,383 of WNWU01000078.1, forward strand.
CTGCTTATGGGGGCAGCGGGGCGGTGGCCTATGGACAGAGGGGTTAGGCAGGGCTGCTAAAGGACGCGGCGACTCAAATGCTGAACTTGTTGATCAAAAGGCCGGCAGTTCAGCAGTTCGAATCCCTAGCGTGAGCTCCCGTTCCTTGTCCCAGCTTCTGCCAACCTAGCAGTTCGAAAGCACGTAAAAAATGCAAGTATAAAAATAGGAATCAACTTTAGTGGGAAGGTAACAGCGTTCTGTGTGTCTTCGGTGTCGAGTCATGCCGGCCACATGACCACGGAGACGTCTTCGGACAGCGCTGACACGTCGGCTTTGAAACAGAGATGAGCACCGCCCCCTAGAGTTGGGAACGACTAGCACAGATGTGCGAGGGGAACTTTTACCTTTACATTACATAAACACAAGAGAGCAAAGGGTCTGACTCACCTCCCCAAATGCCTTTGAGTCTTAGCTGGTCTTTCCCAAGTGAATCTTCCAGTCTGGGAAGATTCCTGCGAAATAGGCATGAAGCAATAAAGTTAGCTAGCCATGTTTCACTGGCCTCTCTGCTGTCTTTGAAGTTTGGGCTCTTCCATTGTCAGAGTTTGTCCATTCCAGACATGCTTTTTGCACCTCGATTGTGGTGTGAAATTCTCCAGAGCTTCGGTCAGGTGTGAAATAAGCGTCCAGGCTCACGTCCTTTCCTCTGGACGGCCCCAGAGAAGAGGGCGATGGCAGTGCCCCTCTTAGGCCAACAAGCCAGCGATCGGTCTTGGACCCAGCTTTGAAGTCCTGCCCGTAGAGCGTCTGAACCTCCCCGCTGGCGAGAGGTCGCTTGAATCTTTTACAAAGTTATGATGCCCCTGGCAGTTTTGGGGGACTGCTTTCTAGGCACGCGAAGTCCTTAAGCCTGTGATCCAGAGTCAGAGGAATCTTGTGCACCAGGGACAGGCGGTGCCCACAATCCTTTCCTCTGGTTGCTTGGTGCATTCGCGAACCTGATGTGTTCACAGGGCATCGTACAACCCCCAGGGTCCATTGGGTGGGTGACCCCGTCATCAAGATGATCTGGGTGGATTAGAATCCTCCGGTTCCGAACCCAGAAGTGGATCCCCCTCCTTCTGCCTGGAAGATCTTCTGCTGCAGGACTGGCCACCCTGGAAAGCAGCTTCCCTATCCCAGCCCTGATTTTGCTCCAACCTTTTCTTTTCTTTTCTTTCTTTTCTTTCTCCCTCCATCCCTCCCTCCCTCTCTCTTTCTTTCTTTTCTTTCACCCTTCCGCCCGCCTTCCTTCCTTCCTTCCTTCCTTCCTTCCTTCCTTCCTTCCTTCCTT
>WNWU01000078.1:1956697-1969037 GCA_012654045.1 Ptyas mucosa
AGCCGCCTTTAAGACCTATCAGATAAATCTTACTAGGCCACGTTCAGGATAGAGATTAACCCGGCAAGCGGAAGCCCCATCTTTGTGTATCGGTGTTGCGACACCGGTGGTCGTCTTGGAAACCAAAATTGGGGGAACTGCCGTACGGAATGCCGTAACATCAGCACAGATGTCTAAATTAGAAGGCTCCAGGCGGTACGCACGCCAGTGTTTAATAATTATATTTTAGAAGCCTGCCCCCTAATTTCCAGCTGAGTCCATGGAGGTTAACTAACCACTAACCTGCTCCCCTCTGCCTGTTTTCCAAATCTCTTTTTAATATTTTCTGGTTTTCCTCATTTCAACTTCTGAAGCCTTCAAGAGCAGCCTCAGGTTCCCCCCGGCTGGGTTTTTGTGGCCGAAGGAGCCCAGGGTCTCGTAAGCCGAGCCAGCATCCTTCCTCCCGAGCCTTTCGGAAATGGCGGTGGTCCATCTCCTGCTTGCTTGCTTTGGAGATGAAAGCGTTGCTTGCTGTTTCCCAGGCTAGACCCTTTGTGGCTCCTGGCAACACCTGGAGTTGAACGATTTCACACTCGGAGATGTAACATGCCCCACCGCCAGCCCTGCGGTGAAATTCTATTATAAATCTTTCATCTGGATGGCCTCAGCTGTCAGGGTTTTGCTTCCCCCCCCACACACACACTTTCCTCTCCCTCCCTCCCTCCCTCCCTCCCTCCCTCTCTCTCTCTGCATTTGGCTGCCTAACCTACTCCTCCGTGTAATTCTGCCTCCTGTAGGATGCTCACCTCTGATTAGCAAGGCGCGACCCTTCCATATACTGTTTTCCCACGCAAGCCAGCGGTTGCCCGGCCCTGGCGCTGAAGGGAGGATAGAGAGAGAGAGGAAACGGGGCACGAGAGGGACTGGACTACCCCCCCTCCCCCAAAATGCCAGAAACAGAGGAAAAAATAGCCAGCCCAAAATATGCCATTCCGGTTTATAGACCTGATCTGTGATCTTGGGAATCCTGCTAAGAAATGCAGGATGTTGGATGCCGTGCCTGACCAAGGTGCCTGAAGTGGATAGGACAGGACGGGACGGGACAGGACCGTGATGGCGAACCTATGGCACACGTGCCAGAGGTGGCATGCAGCGCCCTCTCTGATGGCACGCAAGCCGTCGTCCCTGTTCAGCTCCGCTGTAGATGTGCCTGCACTTCCCGCCGGCCAGCTGGTCTTGGGGTCTCTGCCACGTATGCACGGGGGCCTGGCGTATGCGTGGAGGTGGGGCGCATGTGCGGGGGGGGGACGCATGTATATTGCATTTCGGGGGTGTTCGGGCACACACACGCGCATTCGTGCATTCACATGCATGCTTTGGGCACTCGGTCTAGAAAAGGTTAGCCATCACTGGGATAGGATAAGATAGGATAGGAGAGAAGAGACGAAGAGAAGAGAGGAGAAGAGAAAAAGAAAAGAAAAAGGAATTAAGAATAGAATAGAAAAAAATAGAATAAAAAAGAAAAGAAAAGAATAAGAATAGAATAGAATACAATAGAATAGAAAAAAGGAAAAGAAAAGATGGAATGGAATGAAGATTAAGAATAGAGTAACAGAGTCGGAAGGGACCTTGGAGGTCTTCTAGTCGAACCCCCTGCTTAGGCAGGAAACCCTACATCACTTCAGACAAAATGGTCATCCAACCTCTTCTTAAAAACCTCCAGTGTTGGAGCATTCACAACTTCTGGTGGCAAGTTGTTCCACTGGTTAATTGTTCTCACCTGTCAGGGAATTCCTCCTTAGTTCTAAGTTGCTTCTCTCCTCGGTTAGTTTCCACCCGTTGCTTCTCGTCCTGCTTTCAGGTGCTTTGGAGAATAGCTTGACTCCCTCTTCTTTGGGGCAGCCCCTGAGATATCGGAAGACTGCTATCATGTCTCCCCTAGCCCTTCTTTTCATCAAACCAGACATACCCAATTCCAGTTTTTCCCCTCACCACTGCCAGTTAGAGCAGCTGTGGGAGTTCAAGCCTGGCTATGCACTTTGCTGTAAAACAGAGGCAGAGAAACATTTGTCTTCTCTGGGGCTGCTGAAACTAGAATTCCCTGCAGCCCTGCTCAGCAGAGCCAGGCAGGAGGGGGCGCTGGGAGTTGTAGTTCCTTAAAGGGCAGAGAGCAGCCTCTTCCCATGAAACGAGAGCCGAATTGGCTCGAGAGGAAAAGTTGGTTTGGAAGTCACTTTTCAAAGATGCCCAGAGACAGCCCTCGTCCTTCATACCCTCCATGAATGGTCCATCTTCAGGAGGGCACACTTCAACAACCACGACAAAACACTTCCACATCTGGCCAGCCTTGAAATGTAAGGCAGCTGTGCAGTCAAGGGAAAGCAAGCTTAGGGATTGTCCTCTTCTTAGGCTGCTGTTGGTTGTGACTTGGGTCTGACTCGGATCACAGGGTGGATAAAAATCGATGGTTTGTTTTTTTTTTTAAACCGAGTTTTTAAAAAAATTAAAATCGGATATTTTTTTTTATTTTTATCAATTTTATTTTAATCAAACGCTTTGGGAGTAACAAAAAAAAAAATCTATCTCAAGATAATTTCCCACTTAAGATACATTAATAATTTAGTTCAGCGTGAAATGGAGCTTAGTGATGTAGCACGAGGAGGATGTACGTTCTGCAATATTTACATTTTTTGGTAAACTCACCCGAAAGAATCCCAGGCTCTTCGAGCTAAATGGGAAAACCTTCATTTTGTTTGCAAATAATAATATTAAAAGATTCGAACTCCCAAAACAAGGAACGAGTCTTTACGTTTAAAGGGCACCTGTCATTTCAGAGCCATCATGGCAGCAGAGCCTGTTAGCGGGCATCCACTCACCTGCTGCCCGCCATCTCTCTCACCTTGTTGTGTCCCTGCCGCATCACCAGCCGTCCCATTATAGTGACTGGGACGGTCGGTGAGTCAACCGCGGGTCAGAGGAGGAGCCGCTGCGGGACAGAGATGACGGCGGCTCTTTAAAAAAAAATTACGATTTAACTCGAGTTGATTTCAATCAAGCCCTTTTTAACTAGTGATTTAAATCGTGATTTAAATCGACTTGATTTAAATCAAATCCACCTTGCTCAATCACCATCCTTCTCCTGGACCTCTTTCGGCTCACAGCTGCCCACGGCCTGCCCTTGTTTGAGCTCTCCAAAGATTGTGCCCCCCCCTTCTCCTTCCTGCAGAAATACCCCCGAGCAGGGTACACGCCTCATGTTTATATAGGCAGGCATGTTGCAAGCGCCGGCACCCAACAACCACGCCAGGTGGTTGCAAAACTGTGCTTAGCAGTCGTTTTTCTAAGACCTTTTTAAGTGCAGCTCTGTGGCAGCAAGTCTTTGAAAACAAAAGGAGGCTTAAGAATAGCTTTTTATTATTTTTTTTTGGTGGGGGGGGGGGCTTCCCTGGAAAGATGCCTCTGCCAGCTTTGTGCAAACTTCCGATTGTGGCTGCTTGCTTAAATCTTTGGGATTGTAAAGGGGGCCAAACCAGCAAAAGAGAGCTATTCCCGCAAGAAAATGGCTGCTATAATCAGATAGCGCTTGAAGGTGGATTTCTTGGATTCACGGACCATTGGGGGCGGGGGGGGGGGAAGTGGGTGTCAGGCAGACAGAAGCCGTTTCCACAATTTGTAGTAACAAATTTTACATTTCACCACTGCTCCAAATCCCATTCCTGGCTGGCCCCGCCCACCCCCCCCCTCCCCTCCCAGGAGTCCCCCCACGGCCCGTTTTGGATGCAGGTAAATGCAGGGCACGCATGGAGGCTCAGGGAAGGCGAAAAACAGGCCTACCAAAGTTCGGGCTTGTTTGTGACCTCCAGAGCTTGGGGAGGCTGTTTTTGCCCTCCTGGAGGCTCAAGAAAAGCCTCCAGAGCCCGGGGAGGGCAAAAACACACACACACCCCCCACGGCTGTGGTGCATGAGGCCAACTAGGCCACGCCCACCATGGCCACGCCCACTCAGCAACCGGGCAGAGGACCCCTTGCTAAAATTTTTGAAGCTCACCCCTGCCTGTTGCTCCCCGAGATCCTTTCTGCAGGAAGAATTGAGCCCGGCCACCAAACCACCAGAGTTCAATTTTAATTGCGGCTCCCTTTTCTGGGCTGGAGCGGTTCAGCTGCCGATTCCTGAAGCTCCTTTGCCCAGTATTTTTTCTCATTTCTACCACCTTTAAAAAAATAAAAAACCAGCGCCAGCCATACAGCATTGCAAGCCGTTTGCAAAAAAAATTTTTTTTTAAAAAAACCACCACCCTGATTATTATTTTTTCCCTGGGACAATGCTGCCACTGGCTGGATTTTCTACAGTATTACATGTGCTCCCCCCCCCCCCCAAAAAAAAAGAGAGAGAAAGAGAGATCTTAGCAATATAGGGGGATGAAGGGAGGGCAGAGAAAAGAAAGAGGAATGGAATTAGCCCCACACATTACTTAAATAAATTGCTAAGCTTCTAAAGCGCTTCCGAGTCACCTCGTGAGAACCAGTTACAGGTAGTCCTCGTCTTACGACAGTTTGTTTGGTGACCGATCAAAGTGACAACGGCACCGAAACAAGTGACTTTAACGGCCGTTTTTCAGAGTTACGACCTTTGCAAGCATCCCTGCGGTCACGGGGCTTAACATTCGGACGCTTGGACAGCTGGTCCCTATTTATTTTTTTAAAAAAAATTGATTTATATGCCGCCCTTCTCCGGAGACTCAGGGCGGCTTACAATGCGTTAAGCAATAGCCTTCATACTTTTGTATATTTCTACAAAGTCAGCTTATTGCCCCCACAATCTGGGTCCTCATTTCACCTACCTTAGAAAGGATGGAAGGCTGAGTCAACCTTGAGCCTGGTGAGATTTGAACTTGCAGTAATTGCAGGCAGCTCAATGCTAATCGCAGTGCTTTAGTCTACTGCGCCACCAGGCTCTTATTTACTACGGTTGTGGTATCCCAGGGTGGTGTGATTCCCCTTTTGCGACTTCCTAACGAGCAAAGTCAACGGGGTTGCCAATTTTACCAAACAGCTGGGTTAGTAATTTATCCACTGCAGTGATTCACTTAATAACCGTCGCAAGAAAGGCTGTGAAATGGGTTAAGTCAGTTAATCTAAAGGTGCCACAGACTGGCCAGCATCTTAACTTCCCACCAGCCCTATCTAAATGAACTTATCTGTTTGCTGGATGTCAGAATTTTGGAAGGGCAACTTCATCCCTCAGTTTACTTTAGCCTCTGCCCATAGGCCGGGCAGGCACCTGTCCTCGACTTACAACCACAACTTGCCCCAAGCAAGACCCTTTCTTGCCCCCAGTTGTTCAGCGAACCCCTGCGGTTGTTAAAATTAGTAACCCGCTTGGGAAGGGAATCCGGCTTCCCCATTGACTTTGCTTGTCAGAAGGTCGCAGAAGGGGATCGCGGGGCCCTGCAACCGTCACAAATGCGAATCGGTGGCCAGGCATCTGACTTTTGATCACACGAGCGTGGGGACACCACAACCGTCGTAAATAGGGACCAGCTGTCCAAGCGTTCGAGCTGCAAGAGTTGTAAAATGTGATAAACACCCAGAAGTCACTAGTTTTCAACGCTGTTATAACTTTGACCGGTCGCTGTTAAGCCAAGGACTAACCTGTATAGGCAGGTGTTTTATTATCACAATTTGTCCTTCCTTGGAAGGAGAGCTTCCGATATGTGTTTGTGCAGTGCTGTGTGTTGTCCTTGTGTGCTGTTGCCCACAGAGAAGGTCTCTCTTCATTCTCCTCTCCAGGGGTGGCCTTCAAAAATTTTAGCAAAGAGTTCTCTCTCCGGTTGCTGGATGGGCGTGGCCTTGGCAGCCTCCTGCACCACTGCAGGGGGCCCGTCCTCCCCAGGCTCCGGAGGCTCTCTGGAGGCTGGAAACTGGCCCATTTCTGGCCTTCCTGAACTTCCGGTAGGTCCGTTTCTCGCCTCCGCGAGCCTCCACATACGCCCTGCACTTACCTGCATCCAAAACGGGCCACATCGGGACTCCTGGGAGTGTTGGGGTGGGGCGGGCAGGGCCAGCGAAGAGTGGAATTCGTGGGTTCTCCGAACTGCGCAGAATCTTAGCTAGAGGTTCTCCCGAACCCCCAGCAGCCCCACCCCTGCTCCTTTCCCTGCTCCCGTGGGCCAAATAACCCACTTTTCTTGCAGCAAGTCGCCGCGTCCGCCCACCTGGCGATGCGTCAGCGAGCAAGCTGATCCGGTTCCCTCGTCCGTAACGGATTTCTCCTTCCTTCTCTTCCAGAGCAAGCGGGACCACCTGCTTATGAACGTCAAGTGGTACTACCGCCAATCCGAAGTCCCGGATTCCGTTTACCAACATTTGGTCCAGGACCGACACAACGAAAACGGTAAGTTGGGCTGGGGGTGGCGAAGCCGTTGCCGTGCCTCTGAGCGGATTGTCTTCTCTTTGTCCTGCTCGTGGCATTCGAACTCCGTTTGTACCTTTGGAAAACTCACCGAGGTGGGTCTTGCATCCCGAGGCTGCCAGCTTGTGACGCGTCAGCCTTCCAAAGCATTGGGCGCCTTCCTGCCTGTTTCTGGCCAGTGGAGAAGACGTCTGGGCCAAAGGGAAATCCTCAAAAAAAAAAAAAAAAGTGGAATTAAGTGCTGGAGTGTGGAAGCTTCCCTTTACATTTTTTCAGCTTTTCTGCATTTGGGGAAGACTTTTTTCCCAGTCTTCCTTTGATCACAAAAGAACTTCAAAGGAAAAAAAGGGACGACACCGTGTTTTACGAGCTGGTAGTTTTCCCTTCGGCTGACCGCACGATGTCTTTTGGGGGGAAGGAAGCTCCGCGGCTGAATCCCTGTGGGACCTTTCAGTTCCCAACGTGATGGGTGTAAAAAGGAAGCAGTGGGTCCCGAGGAGACCTGAGGAAAGTAATGCGGGATCCGTACTAGGGTGTCAGTCCTGTCCCAATCTGATCTCTTAGGAAAGAAAGACCATCGACTCCCATTCGGTTGAAGGGAAAGGTTCTGCTGCAGTAAAGTCAGGCTAGGTCTGGGTTTCTCTAAAAATACAGAAAGGTTTCCCCTCACCCTAGCCCCTCCCACCCCCCACCCCCCCACCCCCAGTGACCAGTCTATCTTCAGCCAATCAGAACTCACTGAAGTGTTTTGAGAACACCGAGAAGCTTTGGGGTAATCCACATTCTTTCCCAGGGTGCCTGGCCTTGGATGCCTGGTACAAACCACGTTCTGAGCTTCTCTGGTCTTTTATCACCTGTCATTCCCACCTCCCAATTTCTTATCTTATACACACACAGCTTTATTACCCATCTATCATCTCCCCCCCCCCCACCCTCCACAAACACTAGCCTTTGATGGCAGGATGCTTGTGAGGCGCCAAGCCGAACCTGGCTGACCTGACATAGGACGACAGCATCAGAACGGCCTTAGATCAGGTCCAGTTGTTTGCACCGGGCTTAGACCAGCTGTCCAGGGTTTATACAAACCGATTCTGCTCTTCAGATCCAAAGCAGGATCTTCTCCGTGCATGAAGAGCATAGTCCTTTTACCTCTCCTTTTACCTCTAAATGTGACAAGGGACTTTTTGAGGGGCTTCAGAGCAAGTGTGCTGACTGCGAGAGGCACCGCTAACATGTGGCTTGCTTTCCACAGATTCTGGGCGTGAGCTGGTTATCACCGACCCAGTGATCAAGAACAGAGAGCTTTTCATTTCAGACTATGTTGACACTTACCATGCTGCTGCCCTCAGGTGAGTAGCTTAAAAAACCAGCCCATGAGATTATTCTAACGGAATACTGAAGTTGGAAGGGACCTTGGAGGTCTTCTAGTCCAACCCACTGCTCAAGCAGGAAGCCCTACACCAGTGATGGCTAACCTTTTTGCCATCGCGTGCCAAAAGCCGGGGTGTGTGTGTGTGTGTGTCATGCGCATGCCCCTCGCGCATTTGCGCACGGCTCCCCCGCTTTTGGCACACGATGGCACGGTGGGCCTGGTAGGGCCATTTTTTCCTCTCCCCAGGCTCCTAGAGAGGCTCTGGAGTCTGGGAAGAGCAAAAAACGGGTTCCCCCCCTCCCCAGGCCCTCTGGAGGCAGGAATCAGCCTATTTCCCTACTTCTGGTGGGCCCAGAAGGTCCGAAAATCAGCGCACACTGGAGCTGAGTTTGTGTGCCCACCGATATGGCTCCATGTGCCACTTGTGGCACTCGTGCCATAAGTTCGCCATCACGGCCCTATACCATTTCAGACAAATGGTTTGCAGTTGGCTTGAAGTAATCCCATTAAATGAGGATCCCATTAAAATTCTTCCGTTATATATAAGATTCAGTAATTCTCTCAGGGCAGTAGAAGAGGGTAGAGGTGAGAGGATTACCTAGATTGAACATCCAAAAAGCAGACATAAACAGAGACAAAGATTTAAGAGAGGAATTCAGGAAGCAAGTAAAAAAAACAACAACATAGCAATTAAAGTATTGAAGCGGGCAAGAGATGATGGATGGATGATTTCTCATTTCTGTTGCTGTTCTGAGTTGCTTTTCCTTTTTTTTTCTCTCTCTCTCTTTTTCCCCCTTTTCTTAGGTAGGTGACATGATTAGAAGTTAGGAAAGAAAGAAAGAAGTTTCTTAATAAAGGGTGAGATGTCAAAAGTTAGAATAAACGATAGAAATAAGAGAAAGGGGAATCTTAGTGTATACATTTTTATACCATAAAATGACAGTAATAACAAGAGAAAACAGGGGATAATTGAATAATGATAGACTATAACTTAATACAAGTGTCTCTTCTTATTAGAAATACATAAGCGGATTGAATGTAATGATTATTAGTTTTATTTGTATGAGAATGTGTGACACCCGGGTGCCCAACTGTTCACGCATTGATGGGATATTTTTATTAAAAAATTAAAAAAATAAAAAACGTAAAAAAAAAACTTTTTAAAAAAAAGTTTAAAGAGAGAGAGGTTTCAAAGTTTCAGAGAGAAGGTGTTTTTGTTTTTTTTTTAAAAAAAGTGGGACCAGATTTGGGGGTTTTTGGGGGGGCGTTTTCTGTTCTCTGTTAAGTAATATTCCTGTGATATTCCTTTTTTCCCCTCCCTTCCTTGCAGGGGGAAATGTAACATCTCTCATTTCTCCGACATCTTTGCTGCTAGGGAGTTCAAAGCCCGAATGGACTCCTTTTTCTATATCCTGGGCTACAATCCAGAGACCAGGTGAGTGGCTTTTTCCTTCATTCAATTGAGAAATAATTCAGCTGCCTACAAGAGACCATTAGTCTGTGTTAAGAGGAAGGGGAAATATCCAGGCAGGTATGCTAAATAAACTCCAAGGAAATGCCGAGTATTTATTCCTTGAAGGTATGGTTTTTGAAACAACACCGGTGTGGTTTTTTTGTGAGTTCAGATTTAAACCTTGTTGTCTTGCTGTGGTGATCAGTTTGAGCTCAATAACAGATACAATCGGGGCCTTTTTAGTGGTGGCTCCCTTTCCAAAATCTCTCACAGAACGGACCTTCTCAACAAAGACTCCCCCCCCCAAAAAAACCTCGCTGTTTCAGTTGCAATTCTCTTTATGTGGCTTCATTGGGACCTCCGAAGGTTTTTAAACCCTGTGGCTGAAATCCCTTTTCAAACGGCCTTTTCTCTTTTTGTTCGGCTTTGAATCGCCATCCTAAACACGCGGTCTGCTTCGGTTTTAATTTGCTGCTTTGGGGGAAAAATTTGCTGCTCTGTGGGGAAAAAATTAGCTTGTAGGCAGCGTTGAAATCCAACATTTTTTTTTTACTACCGGTTCTGTGGGTGTGGCTTGGTGGGTGTAGTGATGGGCGTGGCTTGGTGGGCACGGCAAGGGAAGGGTACTGCAAAATCCCCATTCCCTCCCCACCCCAGGGGAAGGATACTGCAAAATCCCCATTCCCTCCCCATTCCTGGGGGAAGGATACTGCAAAATCTCCATTCCCACCCAACTCCAGGGGAAGGATATTGCAAAATTTCCATTCCCACCCCACTCCAGGGGAAGGATACTGCAAAATCCCCATTCCCACCCAACTCCAGGGGAAGGATATTGCAAAATCTCCATTCCCACACCACTCCAGGGGAAAGATACTGCAAAATCCCCATTCCCACCCCACTCCAGGGGAAGGATACTGCAAAATCCCCATTCCCACCCCATTCCAGGGGAAGGATACTGCAAAATCTCCATTCCCACCCAACTCCAGGGGAAGGATATTGCAAAATCTCCATTCCCACCCCACTCCAGGGGAAGGATACTGCAAAATCCCCATTCCCTCCCCACTCCTGGGGGGAAGGATACTGCAAAATTTCCATTCCCACCCCACTCCGGGGCCAGCCAGAGGTGGTATTTGCCGGTTTTCCGAACTGCTCAAAATTTCCGCTACCGGTTCTCCAGAACCTGTCAGAACCTGTTGGGTTTCACCCGTGCTTGTAGCTTGAAGTAATGGTCAAATTTGGGGAGGGGGGGGGAGGAGTTCAGAATTGTGAGGCCCTCCTGACTAGTTGCAAGCTCGTAGAACCGCCTGGGCACCCGATCGATATCGGAAAGGAATATTTATGTATTTGTCAAATTTATATGGCCGTTCTGTCTCACCCTCCTGGTGATGTAATGCAGGTAGTCCTCAATCTTACAACAGTTCGCTTAGTGACCTCTTGAAGTTACAATGGCCCTGAAAAAAGTGAACTTGGGACTATTTTTCACATGACCATTGCTCCATCGCCATGATCAAACTTCAGACGCTTTGGCAACTGACTCGCGTTTACGACGGTTTGCGGTGTCCCTTTTTGCGACCTTCTGACAAGCGAAGTGAACGGGGAAGCCAAATTCACTTAACAACCGTGTTACCGATTTAACAATTTGCAGCGACCCGCTTAGCAACGGTGGCAAGAAAGGTCCTAAAAATGAAGCAAAACTCGCTTTGTAAATGTCTCACTTAGGCAAAGTCCATTGCGGTCGTAAGTTGAGGACTATCTTTATGCGGGTGGCAATCTTTGGGCCTCCACGAAAAGGATGTCATCCTCTTGATTTCATGTCTGGTTAATTATAATCAGGGACCCTCCTCTGAAATGAAGCCTTTAGACTCGAGATTTGAACCCGGGTCAACTCTTCCTGTTTAGGAACGCCTTCACACCTGCGTGGTGCTGAGTTTGAATCTAGAGCCGGGCCGAGAACCAAGCTGGAGGTTCCAGTTTTTGTTTGGGTTTTGAGTTCTTAGGGCTGAGCCACCGGCAGCTAAATTTCAGGGTCTTTCTCATATTGGCTGGGTTTTATTTTCAGTAGTTTTATATTCAGTGGCAGAAGAAAGGATGCAAGAAATAGTACGTATTAGATCCATTTACTAATGCTAGAATAACAGAGTTGGAAGGGACCTTGGAGGTCTTCTAGTCCAACCCCCTGCTCAGGCAGGAAACCCTATTCATTGGCAGAAGAAAGAATATAAGAAACAGTACAATATTAGATCCCTTTATTAAAAGTCCCAAACTGCCTGCTTCCATTGATAGTAGCTTTGTGAAGTCTCAGGGGATAGGATAGGATAGGATAGGATAGGATAGGATAGGATAGGATAGGATAGGATAGGATAGGATAGGATAGGATAGAATAGAGTGAGAGAGTAATAGAATAATAGAATAGTAATATTCTATTAGTAATAGAATAATAGAATAATAGGAATAGAAGAGATTAGAATTAGATTTAGAATTATAGGAATAGAATTATAGGAATAGAATAGAGAATGGAATGTAACGGAATAGAGGAGAGGAGAGGAGAAGAGAGGATAGGATAGGATAGGATAGGATAGGATAGGATAGAATAGAATAAGAAAAATAGAATGGAATGGAATATAATTAGGATAGGATAGAATAGAGTAGAATAGAATAGAATAGAATAGAATAGAATAGAATAGAATAGAATAAGAAAAATAGAATGGAATGGAATGAATTAGAATTAGAAAAATGGAATGGAATGGAATATAATTAGGATAAGATAGGATAGGATAGGATAGGATAAGATAGGATAGGATAGGATAGGATAGGGAGAGTGAGAGTGAGAGTGAGAGTAATAGAATAATAGAATAATAGGAATAGAAGAGATTAGAATTAGATTTAGAATTATAGGAATAGAATTATAGGAATAGAATAGAGAATGGAATGTAACGGAATAGAGGATAAAATAGGATAGAATGGAATGGAATGGAATGGAATGAATTAGAATTAGAAAAATGGAAGGGAATGCAATATAATTAGAATAGAACAGAACAGAACAGAATAAAGGAGAGAGAATGGGAATAGAATAGAATAGAATAGAATAGAATAGAATAGAATAGAATAGAATAGAATAGAATAG
>WNWU01000078.1:1990396-2010071 GCA_012654045.1 Ptyas mucosa
GAAAGAAAGAAAGAAAGAAAGAAAGAAAGAAAGAAAGAAAGAAAGAACCCCCCCCTCATCGTCAGCCGAAAACGGCCTCTCCTTTTAATATCTTGCAGGCTTCTAAATCCGTTCCTTAATTAAAATTCACAGGTGCTAAGCTGGCGTTTGATAGCGGTGCCTGAGTGTAATTTTACCGTAGAGCGCGCCCTCGCACTCCGGCTTCTGATGTCCTTTGTGGTCGCATTTGAAACGCACACCGCTTTGAGTCTCTCAAGATCCTAGGGGTGAAATTGAGTGCCTGGCTCAAAATTACAGGGAGGAGGAGTGGGGGGGGGGGGTGTAAAACCCCCATTTTTTCTCATGACTGAGATGCAGCTTGTTTGGACAATTGTGCTAAAGTCCATCCAGAGCTATCGCCTTTCCTAACTGATCATCAAGTCCAAGGAAAACTACAGGAAGTAGAAGAAAATCGTCTGACGTGACGTTTCGGGCATTTCGCCAAGGGTGTCTTTGCTTGGGTGTTTCCAACCTTGGCAATTTTAAGACATGTGGACTTCAACCCCCAGAATTCAACACTGCTGGCTGGGGAATTCTGGGAGTGGAAGTCTACGGATCTTAAAATCACCAAGGTTGGATGTTGTAAATCAGAGGTCCAGGCTTTTGCTCTGTTCCAAGATGTCTCTCCCGCTCTCGCAGAGAGCTTTATTTTTTATACAGTTTTACACAGGCAGATAAAAAGGAAGGACAGCAACAGTATCCTAATTGGTAGAAACTATTCACCCCCCCCCTCTCAAGATGCCATCCTCTCTGAAAGTGAGATGAGATAATCCAGATCCGAGCCAAAATGAGGTAAGCAGGCAAGATTCACAGAGCATCAGCTAAGGCAGTGTGCTGCTCTTAGCAGGCACTACGAACTTTGACCTACCTCTACAGTTGGAAAACTCTGAAAAACCAACCGTACAGGTACAGACTAGGTGAGGGGTCGGCAACCCTGCAGCTCTGGAGCCACATGTGACTCTTTCATCCCTCTACTGCGGCTCCCTGTCACCGGTCGGCTCCACAATTGATAGGACTTTCAGTTAGAGGAAAAAGGATGCCACGCTAGGAGGAGACTCTATGGTGGGGGAACAGGACTTCCGGTCGGCTCCAGAATTGAATGGGGGGCTTCCAGTAAGGACCTTTGTGGCTCTTCGGGTGTTTAAGGTTGCCGACCCCTGGACTAGATGAAACTTGGCTTAATGTCAATAACTGCTAGAGGACAATCTCAGGGCAATCACTTAAATATGAGCCAGCCGTTAGTGGCAGCAGCCCAAAAAGCCAATGCAATCCTATGCTGCATTAACAGAGGGATAGAATCAAGATTACTCAGTAATGCTGCCACTTTATAATGCCTTGGTAAGACTGCATCCAGTTTTGGTCTCCACAATATTGGGGGAAACAAAAAAGATATCGCGGCTCTAGAAAGAGTGCAGAGAAGAGCAGCAAGGATGATTAGAGGGCCGGAGGCTAAAACATGAAGAACGGTTGCCGGAATTGGGATTTCCTAACGGAGAGAACAATTCACCAGTGGAACAGGCTTGTCTTCTCATGTTGTGGGCATCCGAATGCACGGAAGGTGCGGCCACAGGGTGAACTGCTGGTAACAAAATGGGAAACCCACCGCTGGGCCAGCAGTGGGTTTCAAATTTTTTTAGTACCGGATCTGTGGGTGTGGCTTAGTGGGTGTGGCATGGTTTGGTGGGCGTGGCAGGGGAAGGATACTGTAAAATCTCCATTCCCTCCCCAATTCAGGGGAAGGATACTGCAAAATCCCCATTTCCTCCCAATCAGCTGGGATTTTGGAGGCAGAAAATAGATGGGGGGCGGGGCCAGTCAGAATTTTTACTACCGGTCCTCCGAACTACTCAAAATTTCCGCCACCGGTTCTCCCGAACTGGTCAGAACCTGCTGAAACCCACCTCTGCGCTGGCCCCATCACTGGAGGCTTTCAAGAAGAGACTGGACAGCCATCTTTCCGAAATGGTGTACGGTAGCCTTCTGCTTGAGCCGAGGTTTAGACTAGATGACCTCCAAGGTCCCTTCCTACTCTGTTATTCTTTATTAAGCGTTGCCAAGACTGTGAGTTGACCCCAGGCACAACCTTAAAAGTGTGTGTGTGGGTGGGGGGGGGGGGGAGAAACTCAACAGCCCCCCTGCCTCAAGATCCCTGCAGAGTGGTCCTTTGCAGGGAGCCCATCTGCAAAGCTAGCCCAACCTTTCCTCCTCTCCTCCTCCAACCAGCCTTCCGAGATCCTGGCCAGGTTCTTAATGGACTCCCCATTATTTCCTATCTCCCATCACCATCGCGGCCCCGATGCTTTCAAGCCAGCTTGGTAATGGCCGTAATTGGAGGCATGTGCCATCGCCATGCCGGTGCCCCCAGTTACACCGCCGCGGTTCCAACTCGGAAAGGTCACCGGGAAAATGGGGGGGGGGGGGCTTTAAATTAAGTTGTGAATTACAAGCCGAGGACAATATTTTGACGCCCCCGAGCTGGCGGTGCAGGAATGGTAGGACGTAATTCACAGGTGCATTACCGAACGGGGGTGGCGGGTGGGGGGGGGCGACAGCTGAGCGCAGAAGGCCTCAGGGTGGCAACGCGCGGGTGCCCCGATGCACGCTCGCGCAAATGCACACCCGTTCACCTTGCACGGGTGATGCTAATGAGGCGTGCGAGGGGGCAGCGCCCCTTTAACGCCCCCTGCGAGATAAATGAGGGGGAATAGAGAAGGAAAAAAGAGCATTAGCATTTAAAATGGGTAATGTTGTAAGCCAGGGCTGCCTTCCTCCCTCCTTCCCTGCCTCCCTCCTTCCCTGCCTTACAGCCACCGGGAGATTAAAACGGGCCTTGGATGCTTAATTGCTTTCATTGGAGCCCTTCAGGAAAGTAAAACATAACCGCATCACAACAGCCCTGACAATTTCAAAATATTGATTTTCGTCTTCTCTCGCGCCCCCTCCCCCTCCTCCTCCCCTTTCGATGCCTCCGTTTCTTAAGCTGGCGGAAAGGAGAAGGGGGTGCAGCAAACGGTGTGAAGCGCCTCCTGCCTTTTAATGTTCCTTCAGTCCGTGCGCCTAATTGTCACATCTTATTTAAAAAAAAATAAATAAAAAGAATTCCCCCTTCTTTTCCTCGTTCTCTTTCCCTGCTTCTCTGAGCGATGATGGGCTCCGGAGTCCGCGTCGGTTAAGCTGCCTTGATTAACGAGGGGGATGAACGGCTGGTTAAGTTGTCATTTGAGCCCCTGGTTGCCAATTCAACCCGTCCGGGTAGTTTTACGGCCCTGCGCGCACGCGTCATGCTCGGGAAACGGGATAATGCGCCAAGCGACGGAGGGAGAGGGGGTACCTCTCCTGAGTCATGGGAATGGCACAGCGATATGCTGGTTGTATCAGCACCTTTTTAACTATACACGATCATCAGTGGCGGGATTCAAATTTTTTTACTATCCGTTCTGTGGGCGTGGCATGGCTTGGTGGGCATGGCAGGGGAAGGCTACTGCAAAATCCCCATTTCCTCCCGATCAGCTGGGACTCGGGAGGCAGAGAATAGACGGGGGCGGGGCCAGTCAGAGGTGGTATTTACCGGTTCTCCGAACTACTCACAATTTCCGCTACCGGTTCTCCAGAACTGGTCAGTACCTGCTGAATACCACCTCTGATGATGATATACATCCTAATTACGACCATTTTTCTCTTATTCATACAGTATAGTCCATACGGGGAGGAAAAAAGAAACTTGATATTATACAACGTATTTATATCTATGGTTATAACATAATTCTCTATACATTTATCACTCTCTATATTTCTCTATATACAGTCTAGTAATAATATTGCCAGTATTTTTCTGTATAGATTTGTACCTGTATTTGTTTCTAACTAATTAATTCATTAATTTTCTAACTCTTGCATCTATTATCTAATCCCATGATGGCGAACCTCTGGCACACATGCCACAGGTGGCACACATAGCCATATTAGTGGGCACGCGTGCTCAGTTCCAGCGAGCATGCTGGATTTTTGGGTCTTCTGGGCCCACCAGAAGTAGGGAAACAGGCTGTTTCCTGCTGCCAGAGGGCCTGGGAGTGGTTGGGAAGACCCGTTTTTCTTTCTTACCTGGCACCAGGCTTCTCTAGGAGTCTGGGGAGGGAGACCCCCCTGGAGGCTAAAAACAGGCCCATTTAACAACTTCCGGTGGGACCGGAAGGCCTGTTTTTTTGCTGTCCCCAGCCTCCAGGGCCTCTCTAGGAGTCTGCAGAGGGCGAAAACAGCCTTTCCTCTCCCCCTCCCCCTGGAGGTCCTCCGGAGGCTTAAAATGCCCCATTTGACAACTTCCGGTCCCACTGGGTCTTCTGGTCCCACCGGAAGTTTTTAAGCGGCCCGTTTTCTGTCTCCGGAGGACTTCCGGCGGGTGGGGAAGGACCTTTTTGCCCTCCCCAGACTCCTAGAGAGGCCCTGGAACCAGGTAAGAAAGAAAAAAGGGCCTACCAAGCCATTGTATGCCAGGAGCCCGGGGGGGGGGGCACATAGAATTGGGGGGGTGGGCCCCCGGCGGCGCCCCCCCCCCCCCCCCCCCGGGCACACGATGGCAAAAAGGTTAGCCATCACTGATCTAGCCAATTGTACCATAGGTCCCATATTAGATAATACTCTGTTTCTCCTTTGTCTTTCATTTCCATCGTTAACCTGTCCATTTCGGCACAGTTTAATATTTTCTTTATTACCATTTCCTCTGTAGGTATACTTCAATTTTTTCCAAATTTGTTCATACGTAATTCTAGCTGCTGTTATGACATGTAACATTAAATATTGAATTCTTTTATTGTATTTCCCCGTTAGTATGCCTAATAGAAATTGTTCTGGTTTTAGGTCTATTTGTTCTGTTATCATCTCCTCTCACCACTCTTTTATCTTTACCCAATATTTTTTTCAACAGTGGACAGGGCCACCACATGTGAATGTTGCTTGTCTTCAGAACCCAAAACTCTCTTCGGCCCAAGCCGCTAAGCTTTCCGCTTCGGTTCTGTTTCGGGAAAAATATTTGTGTCTCTCTAGCGTGGTTTCCACTGAAGCCCTTTTCTCTCTTGCTTCTTCCAGCTACATGAGAGCAACTACGACGCCGGGAAGGCCCTCCAGCGTCTGGTGAGGAAGCCCGTCCCCAAACTGATCGAAAAATGCTGGACGGAAGACGAAGTGGTAAGAAGGCTCGTTTTGGGAGGCTGGCTCTTGTCGGGCTCCGCTTCAATCTCTCGTCGTTTTTGCTCAGCCTCACTTTGCACTTTGCGCAGCTGGCTTCTCCCAGCTGCCAGGTTCCCACCTGGCCAGCTTGCACCCAAATCACTCAAAATTAGACATTGCTCTGCTACCTGTTGTGGCCCACCAGCGGATCTGGGAGCAGATTCGGGCAGTGAGAAGGTTGGGGAGGAACATGGACAGTCCTGGAGTCTGGGGAAGGTTCCGATGAGGGCTCTGCGTCAGAGGCAGAGAGGGAACCAGGGCCTTCTGACAGTTGTCAGCTGCCTTCGGAGTCGGACATCAGTGGGGCAGAAGAACAGCAGGAGCCTGTTCCCAGTGTGCGCATGCGCAGAGCTGCCAGGAGAAGGGGGCAGCTAAAGAACAAGGGTCGACTCAGGAGTAAAGCCACAGGTGGACGATGAATGGCCCCTCCCAGAGGGAATAAAAGAGGAGCGAAAGGGGAGAAGAGAGACTTTGTTGGAGAGGAAGTCACTGTAAATTAAACAAAAAGGGTTTTTGTCGGGACAAGGCGTCTGCTTCGTGGTTTGGGGAAGCCTAGGCCAGAACACTACCCCTCAGTTCAGCCAAGGAGCCGCTGGGAGCCAAGCCTCGTTGTCTTGCGCCAGTTACCCCTAGTTGCCCAACTGAGGGGCCAGCAGATCTCTCTCTCCCCAAAAAATCCCAACTAGAAATAGCTTTTCTGTGCCTTGTCTGTGTTACCTGAATTCAGTTAGTCATGAAGTGTTTAGAGCTCTGAGCTCAACTTTCACCCAAGGTGCCCTTGCATGGATTCGAAGGTCCAAAGAACGAGGTGAAGGGATGGAACGGGGGGGGGGGGATGTACCAAGGCCAGGGAGATTGAGACGAGGGGAGCAGGAGAAGAGAAAATAATTCCCCCTCCCATCCCCTGCAGAGAGGAAGGGGAACACCAGAAGCCAGATGGCTTTAAGAGGAAGCGCATTAAGATCCATGCGCCTGCTCTAATTTTTTTATTATTATTATTATTTGATTTATATGCCGCCCTTCTCGGGAGACTCAGGGTGGCTTACAATGCGTTAAGCAATAGCCTTCATACTTTGTATATATTTATACAAAGTCAGCTTATTCCCCCCACAATCTGGGTCCTCATTTTACCTACCTTTGAAAGGATGGAAGGCTGAGTCAACCTTGAGCCTGGTGAGATTTGAACTCGCAGTAATTGCAGGCACCTGGTGTTAATAGCAGTGCTTTAGTCTGCTGCGCCTCCAGGGCTCTTCGAATGGTTGTAAGGCTGGCGTGGCCCTCTCTAGTAAGATCCAGGGGCTTCCTTGGAAAGGTATGGAAAGGGGCTCAGCGGGGATTTCCTCCCCCCCCCCCGGTCTCCTTTGGTGTGGGGGAGAGGTGGCTGAATCCCACAGACTCTGATCAATGGCAAAATCAAGAAATTTGATGTCTGGGCACCCTGGGATGCTCGGAGGGAGGTGGGAGTCTGTCCAAAGCAGGCCTCTTTGACAGCAAGGTATCCTGGGGTCTCTAGCACATCCTGGGTACCGAAGCGAGCTGCGCCGCGGTTTATCAAAGAACCCCTTCGGCAAACAATGCAATGCGTCTCCGAGGCTGGCCGTGTTTTGCTTCGGATCGAAATGGGCCCACCTGACCTCCTCTTCCCCACTCCCACCCCGTCCCTCCCTGCTGACTTCTCATTAGCTGAGAAATTGGCACCCCTGCTGGAACCCTCCTTCCCCCTAGGTCTCTTCTCTTCCCCCCCTCCTCCTCCCCCCTTTCCCTACGCCTTTTTTAAATCCTAAAAGCCCCAGCGATATTTCGGCAACGGGGATTTGATCAACGGCGGCCGTTAAAAAAGGCCGAGAAAGGAGCATCACACTGGGAGAAAAGCAGGTGCCTGAAGGCCTGTTGGCACCGGGTGCGCCAGGAACGGTCATTAGCTCTATGCGCCTCTGCCAGTTTGGGCTCGCCTGTTAACTGTTCGCCCCTTAGTGCCCCAAGTCCACGGATTTTTCGCGCCAGGCTCAGCTGTCTTGCAGATGGGGAACTCCTCCCTCCCCTAAATTATCTTCCTTTTGTGGCCTCTGATGGATCCCCTCTCTGAGGTATACTTAAGATTTCTCTCTCGCCCAGGGTTGGTATTCACTTATCTTCCCTACCGGTTCGCAAATGTGAGCGCATGCATCCCGTCCGTACATGTGCCCGGCCTTCCGTGCATGCTCTCTGCTCACTTGCGTACCTACGTATGCGCCCAGCCTCAAAAATGTGCCTAAATAGGATGGCATAGTGGCGTGGGGACAGGCCCACCTACAATTTCCACTACCAGTTCAGGCGAACTGGCTGAATACCACCTCTGCTCTCGTCACTCCAGCGGCTAAGCACGATTGGCAGAGTATCCAAGGCAGATTCGCTCCCAGATTATGCCCCGTTTCACTTCTGCTCTTGAGGGTGAAACGGTGAGCAGAAAGGCCAAGCTATCTGAGGCAATAACGGCAGTTTTGGAAAGCGACCCATTGCCAGATTTCGGTATGCGGAGAGGAGTAGACTAAAACCACCACAAAAAGTTAAATTCAGAGATGCTTATATTTGAGTTTCCGCGTGGCATGGACATTGGAGGCGTTGTTTCTCATTGCTGGAGGAACAAGGGGCACGAAATTAGGCTTAGCTTAATTAATATATATATATATATATATATATATTCCCCAAACCCGTGGAATGGAATTTTGGCTTGCTTGCACCAAGTCTTTAGAATGGAGAAACGTGTTTTTGGCAAGAGATAAATCTTGATGCTTTTTTCCCCTTTTTAACTCAAAAACACATTTGAACCTTGGATACTACATCCATATAATGCTGATTTCTGGGGATTTAGATTTGGGATTTTTCTGGATCCTTCCAGGTGTTTCCAGCCCATGCCATCACGAGTGCTCCAACTCTCGTCATTGGCCCAAAATACAGGAAGTCCTTGACTTACACCAGTTGACTGAGTGACCGTTCAAAGTTACCAACGGCACTGAAAAAAAGTGACTTATGACCGTTTTTCACACTTATGACCGTTGCCACATCTCCGGGGTCACGTGATCAGAATTCAGACGCTTGGCAACGGGTTCATATTTATGACGGTTTCAATGTCCCGGCATCATCCGATCCCCTTTTGCGACCTTCTGACAAGCAAAGTCAAGGGGGAAAGCCAGATTCCCTTAACAACCATGTTACTCACTTAACGGCAGTGATTCACGTAACAAATACAGCAAGAAAGGTGGTAAAATGAGGCAGAACTCATTTAACTGTGCTGCTTAGGGACAGAAATATTGAGCTCAGTTGTGTATTCCCGACCAAAGCCTACACAAATCTGACTCTTGCGGCTTTCAGTCTTTTTAAACATTGTGATGGGCCGTATCTAAAATAAAGCCAAGTGATGATACACACTTGAAAGTAAATCAGGAAGCCTGTAATTGCAGAGTGTGTCTGGCAAGAACAAAGAATGCTTATCTACAGGAAATATGCATGTGTAAATCTTGTAACAATTCTGGGTAGTTAGAAAGCTGACAACTTGCAGGCCTCAGCTAACAATTAGGAATACAGATGGCCTGCAGCCCATAAAATGTGTATTAGATAACTCCTGAGTCTTAGGAATAGGGACAGCTAGAGACCAGTAGAACAAATTGTAAAATTATTACTAAAATGTTTATTAGATGGTATTTCTTATTATCTCGCCTCATCCCGCCTTTTCTTTTAGTGAAAATGTATAAAGCTTACTTAATCCTTGGTTTTTGGTTCTTGGCATTTTGGCCAGGAGCCCTTTTTCCTTGGAGTACTCCAGTAAAAAGCAAACAGTGTCTGGCGTCCATCATTGGCTTCGCCACCACGCTCAGACCCGAATTGGGGAGACACCGATTGAGCCTGCTTTTGGGGGGGGGGGGGGACAGGGTGCTCCCCAGTTGGAATGAAACAAGC
Source organism: Ptyas mucosa (assembly GCA_012654045.1). Taxonomy (NCBI): domain Eukaryota; kingdom Metazoa; phylum Chordata; class Lepidosauria; order Squamata; family Colubridae; genus Ptyas; species Ptyas mucosa. The sequence continues at coordinate 1,999,595 of WNWU01000078.1, forward strand.
TAGGTTCCCCCCCCCCCCTTTTAATACATCCGCTCCCGTCAGATCCTTGACAATGGTGATAAAACTTAATTGGCCATATTGGTGCGTTTGCAAGTTCATAAATTTTCACGCCCCTTCCCAACACCTGGCTCCGTTTGGAAGTGGTGTTTGTCAATCTAAATAAAAATCACTCGATTTCTCTCTCCCCCCCCTTTCCTCCTTCCGGGTGGGCCCAGATCTGAGACATTAATTCCCCCCCTCCCCCCAGTATGCTTGTGAACATTTGTAACGCGGCGAAGGAGCATTGCTTTGACAAGCCCGTAACTTGTGAGTCTCTCTCTCAGCTCCATCGCTCGCTTTTTTTCCAAGCCAGGTTTCTTGGTTTCGACGGGATGGATGTACCAAGAGAGCCACGGGGAAGGTTATTTCTCCTTTTGCAACAACATTTTAAATCTTGCAGAGAAGATTTAAAATGTGGGGCGACGGATGGACAGAGGAGGAATTACGTAGGAACACCTCAGGGATAGAACGTAGAACATTGAATCATAGAGTTGGAAGGGACCTTGGAGGTCTTCTAGTCCAACCTCCTACTCAAGCAGGAAACCCTACACCCGTGATGGCGAACCTATGGCAAGTGGGCACTGATATGGCTCAGCTCCGGCGTGCATGCGCGCCTCGGCCAGCTGATTTTCGGGTCTTCTGGGCCCACCAGAAGGAAAACAGACTGTTTCCTGTCTCCAGAGGGCCTGGGGGCAGTGGGGAAGGCCCGTTTTTCTTTCTTACCTGGCTCCAGGGCCTCTCTAGGAGTCTGGGGAGGGCGAAAACGGCCTTCCCCACCCCCCACCCCCCCCGGAAGCCGAAAACAGCCTGTTTAACAACTTCCAGTGTCCCCAACCTCCAGGGCCTCTCTAGGACTCTGGGGAGGGCAGAAATGGCCTTCCCCGCCCCCCCGAGTACCTCTGGAGGCTGAAAACGCCCCGTTTGACAACTTCCGGTCCCACTGGGTCTTCCGGTGCCACCGGAAGTTGTTAAACCGGCCATTTTCAGCCTCTGGAAGACCTCCAGGGGGGTGAGGAAGGCCGTTTTCGGCCTCCCCAGACTCCTAGAGAGGCTCTGGAGCCAGGTAAGAAAGAAAAAACGGGCCGACTGGGCCATTGCGTGGCAGGAGCAGTGGAAGGGGGGCTCATGCGTGGGGGCGGGGCGCATAGAATTATGGGTGTGGGCACACATGCGCGTGACTCTCCCCCCACCCTCACCCCTCCTGGCATGCGATGGCAAAAAGGTTAGACATCACTGCCCTACACTATTTCAGACAAATAGCTATCCAGTCTCTTTTTAAAAAAACACAATGTTGGAGCACCCACAACTTCTGGTGGCCAGTTGTTCCGCTGATTAATTGTTCTCACTCTCAGGAAATTTCTCCTTAGTTCTAAATTGCTTCTCTCCTTGGTTAGTTTCCATCCATTGGTTGCTTCTTGTCCTGCCTTCAGATGCTTTGGAGAATAGGTTGACACACACACACACACACACACACGGCCCATTCTTCTTTGGGGCAGCCCCTGAGATATTGGAAGACTGCTGTCATGTCTCCCCAGTCTTTCTTTTCATTAGAGAGACAGTGAAGGTCAGATAAGCATGTAACATGAGTTTCCTAAGGCTAGGATTTGACGCTTAGCATCCATCCTAGATTGTTGAAATTAAAAGGTCGGTTTCACGCATGACGGCACAGAGTTCCAGAAAGTTGGATGGAGAAGAAATGGAGGGCTCGTTGCCCTCTCGGCTCATTTGTCCCAAAGGAACTTTTTTTTCTCAAGAGGCAACTGGACTTTCTTTTTTTTTTTTTGGAAGACGTTTCACTTCTCCTCCAAGAAGCTTCTTCAGCTTCCTCTCCTTCAAGAAGCTTCTTCAGCTTCTTCTCATCAGCTGAAGAAGCGGAACATCTTTGAAGAAAAGTTGTCTCCTGAAAAAGCACCTTTGGGACAACTACAACAGAGGCGGTATTCAGCCGGTTCGAACCGATTTGGGGCGAATCGGTAGCGGAAATTGCTTTACGCTGTACTACTTAGGCACGTTTTTTAAGGCCAGGCGCATGTGCAGAAGGCGCACGCACGAGCAAAGCACATGCGCAGAAGGCTAGGCGCATGTGTGGAGGTGGCGCGGCTGTGCGCACACTCACATTTTCGGTGCTGGCCGAACCGGTTTGTACTGGATGACTGAGAACCTCCATAGACATCTTGGCTTGTTTGTCTTCCAGTTGTCGGAACTCAATCTTCCCTTGCAATTTTTTTTTCGGGGCGGGGCGAGGGGGAGTCTCCTTTCTGTGGGTGGATAGGCCCGGCGTAATATTTTTAGCATCCTTGAAATCAGAAACCCTTAAATCGGAGGAATGAGATTCCGTGCTTCGAAAGGGCTTGGCTCCGATTAGCAAGCCAGTGTTCGAAACGCCGCCTCTTTTCCAGCTTCGCTTGCGCCATCCAAAGGACGAAGCCCTCTAAATTTGTGCTCAACTATCTTTCCGTCGCCTGTGCATTTGGACAATAGACAGTAGAATAACGGAGTTGGAAGGGACCTTGGAGGTCTTCTAGTCCAACCCCTTGCTTAGGCAGGAAACCCTGTGACATTTCATACAAATGATTGTCTATAATCTTTTCTTAAAAACTTCCGGTGTTGGAGCATTCACAACTTCTGGAGGCAAGTTGTTCCACTGGTTAATTGTTCTCACTGTCAGGAAATTTCTCCTTAGTTCTAGGTTGCTTCTCTCCTTGATTAGTTTCCACCCGTTGTTTCTTGTCCTGCCCTCAGGTGCTTTGGAGAATAGCTTGACTCCCTCTTCTTTGGGGCAGCCCCTGAGATATTGGAAGACTGCTCTCATGTCTCCCCTAGTCCTTCTTTTCATCAAACTAGACCTACCCAGTTCCTGCAACCGTTCATCGTATGTTTTAGCCTCCAGTCCCCTAATCCTCTTTGTCGCTCTTCTCTGCACTCTTTCCAGAGTCTCCACATCTTTTTTACATCATGGCGACCAAAACTGGATGCAGGATTCCAAATGTGGCCTTACCAAGTGGTCTTATAAAGCGGTCTTAACCCTTCGCGTGATCTTGGACAAACATAAAGGGGGAAAAAAGCAGGGGTCATTTTTCCCTTTCCAGCCGAGGGATGATAGATCCAAGATTAATCAACGTTGCACCTGTCTTTCAAGGCTGCAATTTCTCTCTCTTTTTATTTTTATTTTTCTATTTAACTGAGATTTCTCGGGCTTTCGGACCTTCAGCCGTGGATTTCTTTTTTTTTTTTTTAAAGTCTCGGTTGAAAAATGCGGAAGCGTGCTAAAAAAGCAGCTTGTTCGTTCTCTTCCCCGAGCAATTGACTCCATCCACAAAAGGAGACCGATCCCAGAATGCTTTGTAGTTTCTTAGCAACGAGGCGAAGTTTGTTTTAGCTGGCTGGGCGCTCAAGGAAAGCACATCTTGTTCCTTCTGTGTGTGGAAACAACCAAAGAACGTTCTGCTTCAAAACACGAAACTTAAACAAACCGGCAGCACAGATCGGGGCAACTGAATGGAGCAGAGTGTTTACTGGCCGGATGCCCTTCCTGTCACCAATGCGGAGTTTTATTCAGCAGATATATTCTCATTGGGCCCAGAGAGAGAAATATCTGCCTCTACCTAGGATCGAACTCACAGCCCTCCTGATTGTGAGGCGAGGGCTCCACCTCTAGGCCACCGTACCACCACTCTTCCAATATTCCAGAGATCTGAGCATGAAATGCACCAAGGATGTCAATCTTCAGGCTCGGCTTAAAAGAATTTTCGTCCTGCACCCAGTGCTGGGAATGTCTTTTATCTGGGATTATAGGAATTTTTACCGGCCTACAAGCTCATATTCAGAAGAAATGCACCCTTTCTTAATGAAAGAGTGCCCTTACATGTCTTACTCCATAACAGTAGTGCCCAAAATTGTGGAAACCTTTTGGGAAAAGTGTATTTTTTTATTTTAAACACCACTTTTTTGGGGGGAGTTTCAAAGTTAATCATATTCTGCTGCTGGAATGGCCTGGGAATCACATGATCACAGGGATGCCGCAACGATTGTTAGTGCGAGAACCGGTCATAAGTCCCTTTTTTTCCCCCAGTGCTGTCGAAACTCCAAAGGTTCGCTAAATGAATCGTCGTAAATTGGGGACGACCTGTGGAAAACCCCCAGTGCTGAAAATGGAGGAGCTCTGTTCTGAGTCCGGACAGATTGGCGGGTCACTCTTTTAAGACGCTAACTGGAATTTATTTCTGCACGGTCTTTTCCCATGTAAGATTGAGAGTATCTTGGCGACGTTTCGACGAGGTCCCACTCGTCATCTTCAGGCTAGTGTCTTCAGCTTCGTGCTTGTGCGAGGAAAGCATGATCGGAGATATAGTCTCTCTATAAATACTGGTGGGGAGTGCTGGCTTTGTTGTTGTAAGCGGGTTGGTTGGCTGTGTTGTTACATCTTGATTAACTGATGGAGTTGATGTTCGTAGATTAGTCGGCTGTTTCGTAACATCCTGCGTGGGCGAGGTCCTAGCTGTGTGCCCATTAGTCTTTTGCGTTTTAACGACCTGGGTAGCATCCTGGGTTCTATTGTTGTGACATCCTGAGTCCTGTGCTGCAACATCCTGGGTATGCAGCACAGGACCCGAATACGCCAAGACTTGCATACCTGTACCCGTGAACATCTCTCTATATATATTATATATTTGTGGGGCCACTTGCCACAAAAGCAGACATCCGTTGCCTTCTTAACAAAAGCGGTAATTTCTCGGCGCAGTTGCGGAGAAGGGAAAAGGATCCTTGCATTTTCTAGCCTATATACATATACATATACATATACATATACATATACATATACATATACATATACATATACATATATCTATATCTCCTATATATATAGGCTAGAAAATGCAGGGATCCTTTTCCCTTCTCCGCAACTGCTCCGAGAAACTACCGCTTTTGTTAAGAAGGCAACGGATGTCTGCTTTTGTGGCAAGCGGCCCCACAAATTATTATTAAGGAAGTCATTTTAGTAATAGGCTTCCCAGCCCAAGTAATAAACAGGGAGTTTAAATGTTGCTAAGAAAAGAGATTAGGCTCCTTAACTGGCTTTGAAAGGATGAGAGCCCATTATAATTATGTCTCTCTTGAAATAAGAAGCTATTCTCTGCTTAAGAACTTCTAATTTTTAATGTAGGAAAAGCTGTTTTGTTTTGTTTTTTAACCAGTCCTTAAATCCTCGGATCCCTACACAGAGCAAAAAAAAAGGGCTTTGCGTTCATATTCGTTTGTCTGATTCCCAAAACAGGCGGGGCACCCCGTGTTTTTTTTTTCTCCTCCTCCCCAGAGGAAAAATCCACCCACCTCCCGGCGTCCTTGTATCCTTGACTCTGCCGCTTGCAATTTGTAATTTCCATTTTCATTTCGTGCGGTGTGGATCCCCCAACCTTTTGATCTGAGCCTGCCTGACAGCAAGCTATTTGTCTTCCTTTCTTTTTCTTCTTCTTCTTCTTCTTCTTCTTTTTTTTTTTTGAACATCCCCCTGCCGTGGCATTTAAAAACTATACTTCAAAGGAAGCCCCCCCCCCCCCCCAACCCTCCACCCGGTCTGGGCACACTTATGCTTCATTCATGGAGCTCCATATTCAGGAGCTTTGACAAATGATGTTGCTTTCCGTCCACAATCATAATAGAGCAGGTGAAAGGAGCTCTTCATCCATCCTGGCTTGTTCCCCCCACCCCACCCCACCCCCTTCCCGCTCAGTTATTTAAACCGTGTGGCTGTAGAGCCGTGATGGCGAACCTATGGCACGTGTGCAAGAGGTGGCACGCAGAGCCCTCTCTGTGGGCACGTGTGCCGTCGCCAGCTGCTCTTCTGGTTTCCGCTGCGCCAGCCAGCTGGTCTTCGCGGGTGCCAGAGTGCCGGAAAACAGCCAAAAAACAGGCCGTTTCTGGGCCATTTTCAGGCCATTTTTCAGGTGTTTTCCAGGTCGTCTTTTGGCCCCAAAACAGCCTGAAAACGGCCAAAAAACAGGCATTGGTTTTGCGCATTGGTTTTGTGCCGGCCAGCTGGTCTTCAGGTTTTGCGGTGCTCCAACACGCACACATGCACGCGTGTTCCAGTTTGGGCACGGTGCCAGGAAGGTCCACCATCACTGCTCTAGAGCTTCCTTCGACGGGGGTGCTATTATTTAATTCTACGTTGGTTGAGAGGTCACTTTTTCCAGTCATCTCATCTGCCTAGTTATCATTTCTTGATCCTTCCAAGGATGATTAACAGAGCTTGGGACACTAATGATGATCTGGTTGAACGGAAGGTCTCAAAGAACCATTGGAAGAAATGTCCATCTGGGTTCAGTTCCAAGTGGGGTTAAAAACACTGGAAACATGGAGGCTGATTGGAAAGATGGGTTAATAGTGAAGCAGAAATACCAGGCACGTGGGATTCTGGGTAGCTGACCACATGGAGCGGAGAGTGAGTGTTATTTACACCCTCTCTTGGGCTTTGAACTTGAGCTTCCTGTTCCTGTGGCAAAGGCATGTATTCTGTTGGTTGCTGTAGTCAGACTCCCATGTGCAGTCACGTTTGTCTGAATCAAGTTTAGTTGAACCTTGGGCTGATGTAATGAAGGGGCTTGGTTGTGCCATGTGGTGACCTCTGCTGATAGATAATCCTATTATGTCCTGGAGGGTGAAGGTCTTTTGTCTTGTAGATAGGCTGGCCCAGTCTTTTGTCTTGTAGATAGGCTTGGCACCAAAATATCTGCTGGGGCTGAGTTTCTGTCTCCCTGAAGATTTCTATTTCTCTTTTAGGGGAAATATTCTGCCTTTTTAATATTGCCTAAAATATTTCATTCTTCTAGGGAGAGTGGGGGGGTGCTTTCTACAGAACGTTGAGAGGATGGATGTATGTATGTAGGCTTGTAACCCAGAGAAGAAGCTACGATGAAACGAATAACCGCCGTCCCACCTTCTGAAGGTTGGATTGGTTCCGTTTTGCTCGACTCCGGGAAGGCACAGAGCTGCAAACCTTCAACCCCCTTGGACTTGGATCTCACCTTCCCTTGGATTCATAGGATGGCCTTCTGAATAAACCTGATCTCAAGGGTGGACCACAAGAGGAAGGTTTCAAGAAACTGGACCACGGAGAGATGCCTCATGAGGTCCGAACGACGGGCGGCCAATATTTTTTCCCTTCTTCGGATCCAAGATTTCTTGTGCCGTCCTGTTAAATTTAGCTTCTCGGCTGCCGGGTATCCATTGCGAGTCCTCATCCCTGTCTCTCCCCCCCCCCCCAATTGAGGTAGATCATCATGCTTATGGGCTCTGCTGGGCGATATTGGTCACGCCGGAGCTTATGCATTTAGAATAGCCAGCCAGCCCCCCGCTTTTCCTCTCGGCTGGCTCGGAATAATTTCAGCCTCTCAAATCCCACGTTTCAGTTATGAATTGGAATCAGGGAGGCGTGCAAAAGCGGATGGAGAAGAGGCATATTGACAGAATGTCGTGGGGAGGTTCCCCCCCCCCCCCACTTTCCTCTGATGCTTCTATTTCGAGATGTGTTCTGGCCCACAAGAGCCGAGTCAGGCCGGTCGTGTTCCGAGACGGGACCTTTTAGGGGCCAAGAAACTCACGTGAGTTGCCATGGACCGTTGCCACGGAACTAAGATGAGGGTGAAAAAAACCTAAAGGACAGAATTCTTTTCAATTACCTGCAAGTTGGGACAAGTCCTGTCTCCGGCGAGGATCCTCTGATTAAGCTGAGAAAAATCCGCCGCAATTTGTCGTCTCTTGCGAGAGGTGCGGTTGGCCTCAAAGTTTTCGCTCTTTGGTCAGAAGGAGGTTCTTTATGCATTTCTTTTTCTTTTTTGAGCAGTTCGTGTTTTTTTTTTAAAACCGAAAAACACTTGCCGGTTGGTTATAAGAAAGAGCCCCTTATTTTGTTTTTGTTTTTTTACTTTATTTTAACTGTTGGTTTTGCTCAAGGACAACCGATTTGTTTCCTTCCACGGGTTGCTGGGATTTGGATTGCATCCTGTCTTTTCTTCCAGGGCAAAATTCTTGCAAAATTGCCAAGGTTATGGTCAACATCCATAACTTGTCTGTGAACTGTTTTGAATGCAGATGGTCCCAATCCTGAAATATAGCAGTTCTGGCTGTTAACTAAGTAGCCAAACAGTTGTAAATCTACCCATGGATCTGGTGATTCCTCTTTTTCTCCTTTTCCTCTCTTCTTCTTCCCCCTCTTCTCTTCCCTCCTCCTCTCCCTCCTTCCTCCACCTTCATCTCCACCTCTCTCTTCTCTAGTTATTTTGACTACATATCACCCATACTCTATGCCAGGGGTCTGCAATCTTAAATGCTCAAAGAGCCATTTGGACCCATTTCCCACAGAAAAGAAAACACCGGGAGTCACAAAACCTGGGTGGGCGTGGCCAACTCGATGTCACTCACTTCCACCAGTCACATGACCCACCCCTCCAGCCATGCCTACCCAGCCGGTCATTGGGGCAGCAAACCAGTTGTTAAAAAACACCGGAAACCACAAAATCCTTTTGACATCTCTCTCTCTCCCCTCGCTTCCTCCCTCCCTCTCCCTCTGTATCTCTCTCTGTCTCTCTGTCTCCCTCTCTCTCTGTATCTCTCTCTGTGTTTCTCTCTCTCCCTCTCTCTCTGTATCTCTCTCTGTGTCTCTCTCTCCCTCTCTCTCTGTATCTCTCTGTCTCTGCCCTGGCCGCTTCTCCATCCCCTGCCCATCACCCTTACCTTCTCAGGCCAGGCGAGGAGTGACTGGGAGGGGAGGGCGAGGGGCAGGGCCATCCAGTGGTGGGATCACCTGACAGGGAGCCACAGCAGAGGGCCCAAGGAGCCGCATGCGGCTCCGTAGCCGCAGGTTGCTGACCACTGCTCTATGTAATTCCCCCCTCCCATTTTCCCATAGAAGAAGACGTGGCAGGCCAGAAGGCCCAAATGTAAAAGATGGCTTCCAGGTTTGACAACCATCCGCTGAAGACCAATGAGCGTAAATTATGGTCTGGGGGCCAAGACAGAAGAAACCAGAACGAATCCTCTGCTGCTTGGAAATTCTGGCGGTTGGGACAGCTGCTCCTTCCGAAATCCAGCTTTTACGCCACGCCTGTCTCTTATTCTTCCAGCTTCTATGCTTAGCACTTTCTCCGGGGTCGCCGTCTTTCCTTCTGCTTCCGTAACTCTCGTTTTTTGAAGTTTCTAGCTCTGAGGATCAAAACGCCTCTGCGTACAGGAGCGCTAATCCGGTTTGCGGGAACATAAAACCCGCAGAGCAGTGCGATCTAATATAACATCTTACGGGGGGGAAAAAAACCACCTGATTTTATTTTAGAACGGCTTGGCAGTCAAGTCGCGGTAGGAGATCTTGGCAGCTGCTCCGATGGCTGCAGTGTGCAGGGTTTGCTGGCCTCGACACTGGATCACTCCAGATTTAAGCGCAGAGTTGTGTGTGTGTGTGTGTTTCTTTTATGCTTAGAAAAGCTTTAACGGGGGATCTTTTTTTAAAAAAAAAAATTCATCAGGCACGGATTATTCTCCTGCGTTCCACAACTTTTAACGGAGCTCAGCTTCTCAGGACTGCTGAGCCGTAGGGAAAATATTTATATTTTTGGGTGGGCGGGCGGGTGGGGAAATTGATATGAATGGGCTCGGAGAGCAAATGGACTTTTGCTTAGCTCCATCTCCGTTCCTTGTCAGGTGGCTTTTTAAGCAGCTATTTTTCCGGCTCGCTTACGGGGAATAAAAATTCCCTGTAAGCGGAAAAAATATATTTTTTTTATTCCTAGGGGGAACCGTGCAAAATTTGGACCAGTGCTTTTTTTGGGTGGTGGTGAGGTGTGGGGGGGTGGAGGAATCAAGAAGCAAACTAACAATGCCCTTCTTGTCGTAATCTCTTAATCTTATCTGTGTAAATCTTTTTCGCTTGGGGAGTTATCCTCAGATGCCACCTTGTACTGTATTAGTTCCTGTCCTTTGGCAGCTCCCAAGGGTGGGGATGGGAGGGGAGGCCTCCTAAAGCCACAGCCCACAGCCCCTAACCACATTCAGTTGGGTTTACTCCCGGGGAAGTACCTGCAGAAGGTTGCAACCCGAATTAAATCCTTAAAAGGAGGAAAGGGTGGGGGAGAGCAGGCTGTTCAAACCCACCAGCTCAGAAAAACCCATCACTAGGATGCGGGGGTGGGTTCCACTTAACTTTACTACTGGTTCGCATTGCTCGTGCGTCCATGCGCTTGCTTCATTCACACGCCGGCGTGCTCTTCTGCGCATGCGCATATCACCTATGATGATGTCTGGGTCAGTGGACAGAGCCTCCTGCCGGTTTTACTACCGGTTCTTGCGAACCGGTCTGAGCCAGGGGCAATCCACCACTGCTAGGATGTCCTGTGGATGTTTAGAGCTGTTTTGATTTTTTTAAATATAAATATAAATATATATATAT
>WNWU01000078.1:2084740-2098013 GCA_012654045.1 Ptyas mucosa
CAGCCTGCATTGCTTGGCCGATGGCACCCCCGAGGAGACCCTCTCTGTGGGAGCGCACGGGTCGATGGGAGGTCGTCGGTGGCAGAAGGCGGTCTCGTAGATAACTGGGCCCTGTATTGTACTATATAATAAATTTCAATAATTTTTTTTTAAAAAAAAAGAGTCATAAGCTTGGAAGGGACCTTAGAGGTCTTCTAGTCCAACCTTATATCATTCCCAGTCGAATGGGTTGTCCCGTCCATTTTTTTGAAAATCTCGAGTGACGGAGCAACCACAACTCCAGGGGTTCTATTGATTGATTCCAGTAACCCATTGATCCCTGTCACGAAATTTCTCGTTATTTTTAGGTTGATTCTCTCTTTAAGAAGCTTCCCCCCAGCCATTATTATTATTATTTTTTTCCTGCTCTCTGGTAATTTGGAGAATAAATCGACCCCTTCTTTTTTTTTTTGCCACGATCCCGCAAGTCCTGGAAGACAATGTCGGGAGAAATATATCCATCTCGTTCAGTTCCCCGCTCGGAGAAAGTCCTTGGAGACAAAATGGAGGCTGGAGGCTGCTTGGAAAGAGGCTCCGTTTATTGATGAAGCAGAATCACGAAGCACGGGTGATTCTGGGCAGCTGGCCACATGGAGTTGAGAGTGAGGGGGTTTTATACCTTCTTCTCTTGGGCTTTGCACTTGAACGTCCTGTTCCTGTGGCAAGGGCATGTGTCCTTGATTGACTGTCGTAGGGGTTACGCAGGGGTCAGAGCGGGCCCTATAGGTTGTCTGAGCTAAGTTTGGTTGAAGTTTGGAGGGTGATAACAATGTCCTTAGGAGATTGTGAGCTCTGCTGCTAAATGGTAGCGGGTTAATCCTATTATATCCTGAAGGGTCATGTCTTAATCCCGACATCCTGGAGCTGAAGGTCTTTTGTAGATAGGATGGCCCAGTTTTTCTTAATCGGCACAAAATATCTCCTGTGTCAACTCGCAAAGCATCCCTGGCCTGCTCTCGAGTTGTCATAGGCCGGGGGGGGGGGGGGGGGAAACTGGCGAAACTGCACAGCGGCCAAAAACAGATGCACATTCCACGCTTATCTCCCTCAAGGCTGTATCCCAGGGATACCTACAGCAGTCGAAGGGGAGTGACCTCTACAACCCGCAAAATTGCTCTGTTGGCGAATGTGATTGATGACACACCCTGGGGGGAGGGGGGAACAGGGTCATAATTACGTAGGATCAGAGCCAGTGGTGGGTTGCTACCGGTTCGCCCTGGATCAGGCAAACTGGTAGCGGCGGTGGCAGGAGGCTCCGCCCACCCGCCCCATTCTGCACATGTGCAGAAGCGGCGAGCGCACACTCACGCACAAGCAAACCAGTAGCAAAGTAAATTGAAACCCACTACTGGTCAGTCAGAGCTGATTTAATTAGGGCATCCGTGGGAACGCTGACAGCCTGGGGGCCAGGGAGCCGGGGCTCTGAATTTCTGTTTCCCTTAAGATTTTTATTTCTCTTTTAGGGGGAAATATTTTTAAAATATTTCTCAAAATACTTCATTCTTCTAGGAAGGGGGAGGGGTGCTAACTTTCTACAACAGCTATCATGTCCTTCCCAATCTTTCTTTTTGATAGGCTAGAACAGGGGTCGGCAACCTGGGGCTCTGGAGCCGCATGTGGCTCTTTCACCCCTCTGCTGTGGCTCCCTGTCGCTCAAAATATGCGTCGCAACCGCCAATGTGCGAAACCCGCCGGCACGCGATTTATTGAGCTTTTCAACTCCCCCGGTAGGCCAACCATGGATAAATCCAAGGAAAGAAAAGTTTCAGAAGAAAACAGAACGTTTAATTCGACTACATAGGCTAGCTTTGTGTCCGCTCGGGAAATAGTCAAACACGGGAAGAGTTTTTGTGGCTCCCGGTGTTTTCTTTTCTGCGGGAAACGGGTCCAAATGGCTCTTTGAGTGTTTAAAGTTGCAGACCCCTGTTTTCGACCCACCTAGTTCCCTCAATCGTTCTTTGTGTGTTTTGATCCCCCCACAATCAACTCTGTTGCTCTTCTCCGCACTCTTTCTAGGGTCTCAACATCTTTTTCGGTACTGTGGCGACCAAAACTGGATGCAGTATTCCAAGTGTGACCTCACCAGGGAGGCGTAAAGCGTTATCATCACTTCTGGTGACCTTGATGTAATCCCGTTGTTGAACGCAGCCAAGGATTGCATTGGCCTTTCTGGCAGCTGCAGCACATCCCTGGCTCAGATTTAACTGGTGGGTCCACCAGGACCCCTAAATCCCTCTCACAAACTCCCTCCCACCCACATTTCTCCCCAAATTAATTAGGGAGGGCACTCAAGCAGCACGGATCCTTCCCCAATTCCCCTCGGCTTCCCTACTGCCACCATTTTTCAGTCCCCCAATGAAGGACTTTTGCGCGCGCGCAAGAAGTAGAAAAATTCTTCCCTCCCCAAATAAGTCATTTTGCTTTTGGGGGAGGGAGGGGGGGCGGGGATGGAAAGCACAGTTTTTTTCTTACAGATAGTCCTGCTTTAGCGACTGCCTCGTTTAGCGTCCGCTCGCAGATACAACGGTTCTGAAAAAAATAAACCTTGCAAAGATAACAACCTCCGCAGGCCTGTCCTTATATAAATATGTACCGAGTGCCCAGCATCCAAATTCTGAGCATATGATCGTGCCGGGGGGGGGGGGGGGGGGGGGAATGCTGCAGTGGTCGTAAATGCGAGGACCGGTTGTAGGTTAGGGGTTATTTACAGAGCTTATAAAAGGTTTGCGGGAGTTGAAAAGATATGGAAATAACCGCCTGGAGTTTGAACTCGAGGGCAAGCTGCCATGCCCATAAAAATGCAAGGGCCTTGGGTTGGGTTTGCCGGAGGGTGGGCATCTTTTGGGGAATCTCTAACAAGGGGTGGGGGGATGGGCTGTAAAAGGCTGTGTCGAAGCTTCCTGTAAAGAGAGAAAAGCGTGGCTGTCATCCAAGTTTTTTGCTGCTTTTTCTCTGCTGGAACTGAATGAGTCACCAAGGCGATGGCGGCAGCTCGGGGGCGGCCTCGCTAATTGAACTGTGCCGCCAGCGGACTCGTCATCAGTCTCGGATCTGAGCCCCCCCCCCCCCCCCCCGCCAGAAAAAGGGGAGGGGCACAGCAGTGGGTCAGAACGGGTGAGGGGGGAGGAAGAAAAAATCAAAAAACTTTAGCGGAAGTTTAAAAAAAAAAAAAAGAAAAGTCCATCAGCTGTTGGTGTTTGCAACCGGGGACTGCCTAACCCATCGTTCTGTTGTCGTTACGGCTAATCGCAGCCAGCCAGATGTTCAGACTGGATTTGGCGTACTGAGACCTTTTCCAAGGACCTGGGATAGACAGATGTGAACGTTTGAAGGTATTATTAGAGGTATCGTCTTCGCAGGATGTAAGCCGTTCCGAGTAAAGCTGCCTTTTGCAATTGACCGATGGTGAATTTGTCGATGCCGATAGTGTTCAGATGATGCTTGAATTGTTTTGGGATTGCACCCAAGGTTCCCATTACTGTAGGTTCTGTCCTTGCTCCCTTTTGACATAGTCTTTTCTATTTGTATTTTTGCAGGTCTTTATATATTTTCTTTCGTCATCTTTTCCAGTCCTTTCTCTTCTGTTCTGCTGGCTCTCAGTACCGTCACATCCACTATCCAGTCGTTTTTGTCTTGACAATTGTTAAATCTGGCTTTATTGCTATCATCAAATTTATTTGCTACCCATATCACGGTTCAGGTCGACTCCATTCCCGTCCAGGGTCAGCTGCAATAAACCTCCATAAACTGTTAACTTTATGGAAAGAGCGCATTGCTCGCAATCGTAAGCTGGATTCAGTTTCGTCTGTTGTAAACGTTTGAAGAGGTCGCATCCAGATCAGGTAGCATGGAGTCCCACCGGTAAATGGAACAAGCAGGACTCGATTTGGTCAGTTCTGACTCGCGGGGACAAAATGCAATCTCCCAGCTTCTAAACTAACTTTGTAGGCTCAAAGCAGGTGAATAACATGGTAGCATTGGGGAAAACGATAGCGAGGATGTAACGGATAGTCCTCAGCTTACAAATTCCATAATCTTAAGATTGTGACCACCCTTCAGCTGCTCATCACACAACCGTGCTCAACTTTACAACTTTTTAAGCGAACAACGCAGTTGTCAAGCAAAACCATTGCTTGCTATAGGTCAGTGATGGCTAACCTTTTTGCCGTCGCGTGCCAACACCGGGGATCGTGGGGAGGGTCTCATGTGCGGGTGCCCACACCCATAATTCAATGCACCACGGCCCCCCCACGCATGCACATGTGACCCCCCACACTCCCCCCGCTTTTGGCACGCGATGGCACGGTGGGACCGGATGGCTCATTTTTTGGCCTCCCCAGGCTCCAGAGACTTTCTAGGAGTCTGGGGAGGGTGAAAACTGCCTTCCTCACCCCCCCAGCCCCCTGGAGGCTCTCCGGATGCCGGAAACAACCCATTTCCCAACTTCCGGTGGGACCAGAAGGCAGGTTTTTCACTCTCCCCAGGCTCCGGAACCTGGGAAGGGTGAAAACGGCCTTCACCCCGCCCTGAAGGCTCTCCGGATGCCAGAAACAACCCATTTCCCAACTTCCAGTGGGACCAGAAGGCAGGTTTTTCACTCTCCCCAGGCTCCAAAGTCTTTCTAGGAGCCTGGGGAGGGTGAAAACTGCTTTCCCCACCACCACCCCGGAGGCTCTCCGGATGCCAGAAACAACCCATTTCCCAACTTCTGGTGGGACCAGAAGGCAGGTTTTTCACTCTCCCCAGGCTCCAGAGTCTTTCTAGGAGCCTGGGGAGGGTGAAAACAGCCTCCCCACCCCCCCAGAGGCCCTCCAGAGGCAGGAAACAGCCTATTTCCCGACTTCCGGTGAGCCTAGAAGGCCTGAAAATCAGCTGGCTGGCCCATGCATGCTCGCATGCCCACAGATATGGCTCTGCGTGCCAGCTGTGGCACGCAACGGCTATAGGTGTTGCGGAAGCTAGAAATTTTCAAAAGCAATTATTTTTTTTTTTTTGACTGGGAACCCCAGATTTCGATGATGCCTTTTCGTTTTGCACCAGGCAATTCTCTTTGGCCTCAGCCAGCCCATTGAGACCCGAGGGCAACAAGATACCCAAACCTGCAGGCGTGTTTTTTTTTTCCCCCCTCCTAAAGGCTTGTCAGTGTTGCGTTTGTCAGCACCGGGGACAAACGTCGTTGGGGTCCTACCGCTAAGAAACGACACAATTGCTTTCCATGCTGGGTGGGGCAGATTTCCAGCAGGTAAGATGGTTGTATAATTAAAACCAGAACAACCGTTTCTCCGGCGTTCGCCCCGCGGCGTAAAATAAGATCACAGCTTGGGGGACGGCTGCTGGCGACTCACCCGTGGCAGCACGGGTGAAAAATGGAGACGAGCACAACAAGAAACTAATAATTTATGTTTCCAAGCAGCAGCCTCGGCACCAGGCGAAATTGGTGCCAATAACTGCTCCTCACTCCAAAAAAGCACGCTCTATCCTCCTTTATTGCCCAAATTATTAATGACTTTCTGTGGCTGGGGGGAGTTTTCCTTTTTATTTGTGCAAATTCCGAAGCAGGTAGAGAAAGTTTTTCTGGTCTACCGCCCTGCCTGACAACAGAACTGATTAAACAACGGAACAAGTCAGAATATCCTGGTTATTTCCTTGTCTGCACGGACGTGTTTACTCAAGAGACAAGATTGGCCCAGTTTTGAAGTGCAATAATGTCCGGGGAGTTTGACTTTGAAAAGAATATTTCTCAAGCTTGGCAGCTTGAAGAAGTGTACGGACTTCAACTCCCAGGATTCCCCTGCCGGTCCTCGACTTACAACAACCCTTTATTCAAAGTTAAAACAGCGATGAAAAAAGTGACTAAAACTTATCCTTGCATTTATGGGCACGGATTTGAGCGTCCCTGCGTGATCAAAATCCAGGCGGTTATTTCCGATCTTTCTAACTTTGAGAAAACTTTTTTAACATCAGTAACCCTTAACTTGGGGAAAGCGGTGGCTCGGTGGCTAAGATGCTGAGCTTGTCGATCGAAAGGTCGGCAGTTCGGCGGTTCGAATCCCTGGTGCCGTGTAACGGGGTGAGCTCCCGTGACTTGTCCCAGCTTCTGCCAACCTAGCAGTTTGAAAGCACGTAAAAAATGCAAGTAGAAAAATAGGAACCACCTTTGGTGGGAAGGGAACAGTGTTCCATGCGCCTTTGGTGTTTAGTCATGCTGGCCACATGACCACGGAGACGTCTTCGGACAGTGCTGGCTCTTCGGCTTTGAAACGGAGATGAGCACCGCCCCCTAGAGTCGGGAACGACTAGCACATCTGTGCGAGGGGAACCTTTACCTTTACTTAACCCATAACTTTGTCTTTAAAATTGTTTCTAACTATGTCAATTTTTCACAGTTTTTATTTGCAAACCGCTCGGATTCACTTAAGTGAGACGGGGCGGTGTAGAGGTTTGATGAATGAGTAAATAGAGGCAGTCCTCAACTTACAACGGTTCATTCAGTGACCGTCCGAAGTTACAACGGTGCTGAAAAAAGTGAATTGTGACCGTTTTTCACACTTACGACCGTCGCAACATCCTCATGGTTACATCAAAATTCAGATTCTTGGCAATTGGCTCATATTTACGACAGTTGCAATGTGGATCCTCTTTTGCCACGTTCTGACAAGCTGAAGCCAGATTCACTTAACAACCGTGTTAAAAAGCCAGGGTGGCGCAGTGGTTAGAATGCGGTATTGCAGGTAACTCTGCCCTTTGCCAGCAGTTCGATCCTGACTGGCTCAAGGTTGACTCAGCCTTCCATTCTTTTGAGTTTGGTAAAATGAGGACCCAGATTATTGTGGCTGACTCTGTAAATACTTAGAGAGGGTGGAAAAAATGTGAAGTGGTATATAAGTCTAAGTGTTATTGTTATTGCTATCAGACACGATTTATGTTGCAACTATAAAGGGAAATTTATAATTGTACTTATAACTTGCAAAAAAACCCAGAAGTTACTTCTTTGTATCTTTTAATTTAATTTAATTAATTCAATTTGTATGCCGTCCCTGTCCGAAGACTCAGGGCGGCTCACAATACATTTTAAAAAAATCATTATAAAAAACATTTAAACATTAAAAACATTAAAAATTCATTCACACCACTTATTTTTGCTTCCTTTCCTGTTTTTCTTTTACTTTTCGCTTTCTCTTTGTTATCTATTTTTTTTCTTGCTTTATATTAGTTTGTGTTGTAGTTTTATCTTCCTTTTTTTTAAAAAAAAACAACCTTTAATTATATAATTAAAGAGAAATATGGGTCCCTGAGTGTAAGAATCTCTAACGCACAGACATGATTAATGAGGGTTTTCTGAACAGCACCGACGGAGGGAGAAATGTTGTGATAAATAGCAGTAAACTTTATAGGAAAAGTTCGTTGTTTTCCTCTCCCCGTCTTTCAGTCCAACTTTTACTAGTCTTTAATCTCTCTTGCTACTGAACCAAAAAAATAAAATAAAATAAGATACCACTGCATTCAGAAACCAGAATAAAACCTGACTCAAGCTTTACCCTCTTCCAAGCTTAACGGAAATTTCAAAAGCTGTGGTTGTATAGAAAATCCACCCATTTAGGACTTCCAAACAGATCGTCCTCAACTTACAGACGACAACTGAGCCCAAAATTTACGTCAGGGAGGGAGACAAATTGTTACGGTAGTTTTGTCCCATTTTATGATCTTTTCTTGCCGTAGCTGTTAGTGGAATCCCCGAAGTTGTTAAATTAGGTTGTTCAGTGAATCTGGCTTCCTCGTTGATTTTGCTTATCAGGAGATCCCAAAATGGGATCACATGACCCCGGGACACTGCAACTCCGGAGGCCGGAAACGACCCGTTTGCCAACTTCCGGTCTCACCGGAAGTTGGCAAATAGGCCGTTCCCAGCCTCCGGAGGGCCTCCGGGGTTGGGTGGGGTGGGGAAGGCCGTTTTCGCCCTCCCCAAGCTCCTAGAAAGGATCCGGAGCCTGGGGAGAGAGAAAAACGGGCCTTCCCCACCACCCGCAAGGCCTTCCGGAGGCAGGAAGCAACCTGTTTCCATACTTCCAGTGGCCCCAGAAGGCCCGAAAATCAGCTGGCGCGCGCTGGAGCTGAGCTCGCGTGCCCACCGATATGGCTACACGTACCATAGATTCACCATCACGGCCCTCTACCATTTCAGACAAGTAGCTGTCCGGTCTATTCTTAAAAATCTCCAGTGATGGAGCACCCACGATTTCCAGTGGCAAGCTGTTCCACTGGTTAATTGTCCTCACTGTTTGGAAGTTTCCCCTTAGTTCTAGGTTGCTTCGCTCCTCGATTAGTTTCCATCCGTTGCTTCTTGTCTTGCCTACGGGGGCTTTGGAAAATAAGCCGACCCTTTCCTCTTTGCGGCAAGCTCGGAAGACTAAACCTCCGGTCCTGGGTTTGGATCCTGAAACCCAACATTTGCATGAAGAGTGAAGCCATAATGTAGCTTCATTTATCCTGGTTTGCCACGCTGGCAAATCCAACTTTTGCTTGTTCCAAAATCTTTGGGTCAATCCAAGAACAATTTCCTCGGGGAATATTCAAGCAACTGAACAAACCAAGGCAATCTTTGAAATAATCTGTGAAGGAAGAGAGTTTCTAGGTTATTGCTTCAGTCCTTAAAAATAAAACCACATTTGCTGCATAGCTTCCCATGTCAACTACAAGCACCGCAGAATTTTTCTTCTTTTCACTCTACAATCCAGTTTGCACCGGGAGCTATCACCGTTAAATAAAAATCAAGTTAAAACGCAGCCCTATTTTTCAGGATTGAGTTCTTAATCCAGAGAATTCAGTGCCGTTGGTGAAATTGGGGTGTCTCTTTTGCCTGGCTCAGTGGCTAAAACGCTGAGCTTGTCAATCAGACAGGTCGGCAAGTTCGGTGGTTCGAATCCCTAGTACAGGTCTCCTGTGTGAGCAGGGGGTTGGATTAGATGACCTCCAAGGTCCCTTCCAACTCTGTTATTGTTATAAAGAATATTTGTAGATACCTTTCAGCCTAAGTTGCACTGGTATTTATTCAGGATCTCAAAAGTTGACCCAGGCAGCATGGAAGCTCCTCCTGAAATACTGTGTTGGCCATGGAACATCTTGCTTTGTGTTAAGCAAGTTGAGCCTCAAGAATTCTGACCTCTTTCATACGTGAATTTTGGTCACCTTAATCTGGAACCTTTATTCCTGGCAAATAGATGGGGAAGAAATGGAGGGAGTGACAGATTTTATTTTCCTTTAAGATCACCGCAGGTGGGGACTGCAGCCAAGAAATTAAAAGACGCTTGCTCCTGGGGAGGAAAGCCATGGCAAATCTAGACAGCGTACTAAAAAGCAGAGACGTCACCCTGCCAACCAAAGCGCGTATAGCCAAGGCAATGGTTTTCCCAGTTGCAATGTCTGGCTGTGAAAGTTGGACCATAAGGAAGGCTGAGCGCCAAAGAATGGAGGCCTTTGAACTCTGGTGCTGGAGAAGACTCCGGCGAGTCCCTTGGACTGCAAGGCCATCCAACCGGTCAGTCCTAGAGGAGATCAACCCTGACTGCTCTTTAGAAGGCCAGATCCTGAAGAGGAAACTCAAATCCTTTGGCCACCGAATGAGAAGGAAGAAGAGCCGAATGCTGGGAACGATGGAGGGCAAAAGAAGAAGGGGACGGCAGAGAAGGACGTGGCTGGATGGAGTCACCGAAGCAGTAGTTGTGAGCTTCAATGGACTCCGGAGGATGGTGGAGGACAGGAAGGCCTGGAGGAACGTGGTCCATGGGGTCGCGATGGGTCGGACACGACTTTGCAACTAACAACAACAATATGGAACCGGGTCCTTTTGGCTTTTCAGCACCAGAGCGTGAAGAACGCTCCTACGTGAGTAGAAAACCCGACGCCAACTTTACCCAAGACGCAGATGCCATGCTGCTGGCTTATGTAGGCATGTGGGCCAACAGGCCACGGCACATTCTCTGGTTACAAGCAGCGTGGGGAAGCTCCGTGGCCTGGCTTTCTTTCATGGCTGCATCCTTTCCCTGGCTCCCCCCAAATCTCCAGTTCCGAGAGATTGCAGTGAAAGATGTTTGCTTAATTAATTCTAGTCAGTCTCCTTCCTTTCCCCCAGGAACGCATCATATTTTTTTGCTTCACGGTTAAACAGTCTGCTTTCCTACTTTCCGGAAAAGGGCCTGGAGCAGACCCACAATCCCTATAAAAGTCTTCTCTTTTGGGGTACATATAATATTGTTCCTCTGTGGAACTTCCCAAAGGACGCGGGAGGGTTGATTTCCCCTGTTTTCGGCTACACGCTGCAATTTCTGTGGCTGCGGTGAATTTCTCCCCTCTTGCGTTGTGTTGATTATCTGTTCCATTTTCGCCTCTCTTAACTGGCTTGCTCGAGTTTTTAGATCATATATATATATATATATATATATATATATATATATATATATATATATCTGTCTGTGTGTGTATGTTTTTCTTTCTTTTTCGTAGGTTTTATGTGTGTTTCTCTTTAACCAGGTTCTACTTATGTAAGCCAAGATTTTATGCAGCCCTGGTTCAGTGAAATCTCATTCACTAATTTCTGGGCTTTTTTTCCTTTTTTTCTTTCGTCTCCCAATGGGCAGCAAAGAATCTGCTGGCTGCTAGACGAAAGAAAAAAAAGGAAAAAAAGGCAGGCTGAAAAATGTCTTGATGGTTTGCGTCATCTGCCTTCAAGCTACCAGGATTCGAATTTGAATAAATATCGAACACTTCTGGATGTTTGAAAGAACAAAAGCAAATAAAAGGAAGAATCAGACAAGCAGGTTTGACCGGCAGAGACGATCTGAATCCTCAGATGACACAATGAAGGATTCGAAAAACAGAAGATCGGCTCTGCATAAAAAGAGCCGAAAATGGAAAGCCACCATCCGTGACTCTTTTCAACCCCTTCCAACTCAAAAGTTAACTAACAGAGTTGGAAGGGACCTTGTAGGTCATCTAGTCCAACCCCCCGCCCAAGCAGGAGACCCTACACCATTTCTGACAGATGGCAGTCCAGTCACTTCTTGAAAGCTTCCAGTGAGGAAGCCCCCACAACTTCTGAAGGCAACTTCTGTTCCATGGGTTGATTGTTCTCAATATCAGAAAATTTCTCCTTATTTCTAGGTTGAATCTCTCCTTGGTCAGTTTCCATCCATTATTCCTTGTCTAGTCTTCAGATGCCTTTGAGAATAGCTTGACCCCCCTCCTCTCTGGGGCAGCCCCTCAAATATTGGAAGACTGCTATCGTGTCTCCCCTGGTCCTTCTCTTCCTTAGACTAGCCATGCCCAGTTCCTGCAACTGTTCTTCGTATATTTTAGTCTCCTGTCCCCTCATCATCCTGGTTGCTCTTCTCTACACTTTTTCTAGAATCTCCACATCTTTTTCATAGTGTGGTGACCAAAACTGGATGCAGTACTCTAGGTGTGGCCTTACTAAGGCTTTATAAAGTGGTATTAGTACCTTCCTTGATCTTGATTGTATCCCTCTGTTAATGCAATTTAGGATTGCCTTGGCTTTTTTGGCTGCCGCCACACACGGCTGGCTCATATTTAGCTGGTTGTTCACTAAGACTCCAAGGTCCCTATCACAGTTACTGCTATTAAACCTGGTTTCACCCAGTCTATTGGTGTCCTTTGGGTTTTTCATGCCTAAATGTCAGACTTTACTTTTCTCTACATTGAATTCCATTTTGTTAGATAGGGCCCAGGGTTCAAGACTGTGACTTGACATAAGTCCTTGAGTTATGACCGCAGTTGAGACCGAAATTTCCATCGCTAAGCAAGGTAGGTTGTTAAGTGAATCACGCTCCGTTTTATGACCTATTGTGGCATGGTTGTTAAACGAATCACGTGGGGTTTTTTTTCAAGCCAATCCATCTTACTCCCATGGCTTTGCTTGTTGGAAGCCGGCTGAGAAAGTCTCTAAATGTTGATCACGTGACCCCAGGATGCCGCAACCATCGTAGATACAGGTGGTCCTCGACTTACAACGGTCCACTTAGTGACGGTTTGAAGTTGCAACAGGACTGAAAAAAAATGACTTATGAGCTTTTCCCCCCCACACTTACGAAGACCAGTGATTTACACGGGATTTACATTCAGATGTTTGACAACTGTTTCCTATTTATGACGGTCGCAGTGTCCCGAGGAATCATGTGATCCCCCTTTTGCGACTATCTGACAAGCAAAGTCAACGGGGCAAGCCAGATTCACTTACCATGTTTTCCCCAAAATAAGACAGGGTTTTATATTAATTTTTGCTCCAAAAGATGCATTAGGGCTTATTTTCTGGCTAGGTATTATTTTGGGGGAAATACGGTACTAAATGCACCCATCTGGCTGACAATCTTAACTGGGGCTTATTTTTGGGGTAGGGCTTATTATGAGCATCTTGAAAAATCATGCTAGGGCTTATTTTCCGGCTGGGTCTTATTTTTGGGGAAACTGGGTAACAACCGGGTTACCGACTTAACAACCGCAGCTTAACAACCACGTCAAGAAAGGTCGTAAAACGGGGCAAAACTCCCTTAACGAATGTCTCGCTTAGCCACAGAGATTTTGGGCTCCGTCCTGGTCTCGTAAGTCGAGGAGCACAGCGTGGGAATGGCACGGCACCCTTTTCTCCCTGCAAGGGTTGTTGGTTAGAAGTCAGCTTATTGTAAATCATCATTTCTGACTTGGAGTTGCTGCCTGAGGGCAAGTTGTGTTTTGCTTAACGGTGGTTGATTGAATTTGCCACCCTGAAGGGTTTCACCCACCTCGTAAACCCATTATCAATGCTTCGTGGAGGATGGAGATCGTCTTTCACCTAACCGTAAATTATCTGCACCGGCTGCAGCCGGCAGTTTGGGGGTGGGGGGGGGGGGGGGGGGAGGCTTCTTGGTAAATCACCAGAACTGTGAAATCTTCCGGAAAAAGTGCTGGTTTTAAAGAGCAGTGAAGGTGGGATCTGAACCCAGCCGGAGAGGTTAATTTCCGCCTGGGAACCAAGACTCCTGTGCTGGATACGTTGCATTGAAGCTTCTTTAGTCTGCAACTGTAGAGAAACCCAAGTCCGTCTAATCGGAGCTTGTTGTATGTATCAGTATGTTGGGATTTGTGGGTCTCCAGATCTTTACGCTGGGGTTCCATTGGGAAGGTCCAGATATTTCCTTCCTTCCTTCCTCCCTCCCTCCTTTCCTTCTTTCTCTACCTCTTTTCT
>WNWU01000078.1:2118973-2133221 GCA_012654045.1 Ptyas mucosa
TAGATAGAAAGACATACAGAAAGATAGATAGATAGAAAGACAGACAGAAAGAAAGAAAGAAAGAAAGAAAGAAAGAAAGAAAGAAAAAGAAAGGAAGGAAGGAAAGCCCTGAACTTAGTCCAACGGAGGTATTAACAGAGCCGAGGTCAAGCACGGGGCGGCTGGGTAGGTTTCTCCCACCGGCGGCGAGAGGAAGGGAGAGATCAATAACCCTCCGGCCGCCGCGGTGTCGGCGCCCCCTCGCTGGCCGAAATGTCAAGCCCGCCGCAGGAGGCGCGCCGTAGCCGCCGATTTTTTTTTTTTTTAAAAAAAACCCAACACTGCCGGCGCTGGCTGCGGGAGTCCGGCGGCGCCCCGTGGCTGCCGCCGCCGCCTCCTCCTCCTCCTCCTCCTTCTCCGCCGCCGCCGCCGCCTCGCCAGCCTCCTCCTCCGGCGGCGGCGCCTGCAAGGTGTAGCTGCTGCTCTTGCCGCCTCCTCCTCCTCCTCCTCCTCCTCCGCGGAGAAGCCGGAGAGGCCGCCACTATGCCGGCCATCAAAAGGGAGCGCCCGGATCGCGAGGAGCTGGCGCTGGCCGCCTTCCACCCGCAGCCTATGGAGTACCTGCTGCCTTTAGCCGCCGCCGCCGCCGCCGCTTCCCTCCCGGTAGTGACCCCGCACCCGCCGCAGGCTTACGAGCAGCTCTTCGCCGCCGCCGTCGCCCACCAGCATCACCAGCACCAGCAACGCGCCTACTTGGAGTTCCACGCCGCGGCCGCCGCGCCCCCGCCGACCCCTCTGCCCGAGGAGCTGGTGCTGGGGCGCTTCTCCTCCGCCTCCGCCTCCTCCTCCTCCTCTTCCTCCGCCGTCTCCGCCGCGCCGGATTTCCAGCCTTTCTTCGACCGAGGCGAGCCTTGCCTGGAGGTGGAGTGCGGCGACAACCGTGCCCTCCTTTACATCCGCAAACTCTGCCAGGGCAGCAAAGGGCCCTCCATCCGTTACCGGGGCGAGTGGCTCACCCCCAACGAGTTTCAGTTCGTCAGCGGCCGGGAGACGGCCAAGGATTGGAAGCGGAGCATCCGACACAAAGGTAACCCGGCAGGCTGGGGGGGGGGGGGGGGCTCGCTTGCCCACCCACCCACCCACCCCCCAAAAAAAAGCGGACGCGGAAGGAAACTGGCGACAAAGCTGGCACGTGTGAGTCCAGCCAGGTTCTCTCTCTCTTTCTTTCTCTCTCTCTCTCTTTCTTTTCTCTCTCTCTCTCTTTCTTTTTGCCCCCGAGGCTCTTGGAGTGGCAAGCGCTCTGCCCACGGGCAGAGGCACTCTCGCCACTTTTTTCCCCCTTGCCTCTTCGATGCGGGGTACGGACTAAAGGATGGAGGAAGGAAGGAAAGAAGGAAGGAAGGGGGGGCGCGCAGGGTATGTCTGTTTTGCGTCTTTTTACCCAGTCTTGACGACCCCCCCCCCTCCTCTGCGGGATCTTTGGCGGGAAGAGGAATGCACGCAGAGCCTTTAGGATCGCGCGCAGCCCCGGTTTGGGAAGAGGCGGGCGAGGGAGGGAGGGAGGGAGGATGTTTTCCACACACACCCCACTCTCCCCTGTTTTTTGGGGGGACGGGTCCGGGGCGCGTCCCCGGCGAGAGCGAGAGAGCGCGCGTCGGAGAGTTTTCCCCCTCCGCGTGGTTGGAAAGTTGCGCAAAGGCGCGCGAGAGAGACTTCGGAGGTGCGTCCGTCCCCGTCCTCCCCCCCCCCCCCCAAGCTCGGGGCGGGCGAAAAGAGGAGCGGCGGAGGGAGGGAGGGAAGGAAGGAGGGAAGGAGGGAGCGGCGGGGTGGAGTGGAGGAGGAGGAGGGGGGGGGGAGAAAGAAGGAAAAAAGAAAGACAGACGGGAGCGCGTTTGACTCCAAACCCCGCCGGGCCGCCTGGCGCGGAGCGCAAAAACCTCCTTCGCTTTTGCTTTGCTGCCAATGGAGCCGCGGCGACCTTCTAAAGCCGGAACGCTCCGAGACGGCGGCGGCGGCGGCGGCTGCGGCGGCGGCGGCTTCTTTGGCGCCTGGAAGCGGGTGGGTGGCGCGCAGCGGAGGGGAGGAACGGCGGGGCTCCGCTTCGCGATCCCCGCTGGCCGAAAAGGCGAAAGCGTGGGCTCAGCTGTTGTTTACCGTCGGAGGCCCTTCGCGTCCTGTGAACGGGTGGGGGGGGGGGGGGGGGGGGGGGCATTAATGCGACCCCCCCAAACCCCCCTTCTCCCCCCCTTATGCCTGATTGCTGCTGTCCGGGGGGCCCCCTCAATTTTGGGGAGGGGGTGTCTCCTTGTGGCTGGGTCCCCTCGGGGGTCTCTCCTTCCCTCTTTGCCCCCCCCCAGCCGCTTTGGGGGGGATCGGTCCCTCTTTTTTGGGGGGGTCTCCTTGTGGCTGGGTCCCCTCGGGGCTCTCTCCTTCCCTCTTTGCCCCCCCCAGCCGCTTTGGGGGGGATCGGTCCCTCTTTTTTGGGGGGGTCTCCTTGTGGCTGGGTCCCCTCGGGGCTCTCTCCTTCCCTCTTTGCCCCCCCAGCCGCTTTAGGGGGGATCGTCCCTCTTTTTGGGGGTGGAGAAGAGCAGAAGCCGAAAGAGGGGGGTGGGAAGGAGCACGGAGGGCAGGTGGGGCGGCAGGGCTGGGGTCTCCCCCCCCTCCTCTCCCCTCCCCTTCCCCGACGCGGCTGCGGCTTCCCCTTCCCCTCTTTTGCCAACCGCGGAAACAAGCCAGAGGCGTTGCGTGCGTGTGTGTAATTGTGGTGGCGTGGGCGCCCCGTCGCCGCCTGGGACTTTGGTCTTTTCTCTCTCCCGCTGGCTGTGTTTGTGTGTGTGTGTGTGTGTGTGAGTGTGTGTCCGTGTAGGGATCGGAAGAGGCGGCTTTGACATATCATTAGCAGGATGCGGAGACCGGGTGGGGTGGGGGGCGAGAGAGAGAGAGGGAGAGAGAGACCGGCGAAAGGTCGTTTCCAGGCGGTTGATTGACACCTCGCCTTGTTTATTGATTGCCTGGAGGAAGAAGGGGGGGGGAGGAGAGAGGGGAAAGGAGGGGGCTGTCTCTCCCACCCCCCCTCACCACTAATGAAGCCTCAACCCCGCTCCGCTGCAACCCCCGTCTCTGCCCTCGGGGGAGAGACCTTGTCCGCCCCTTCCCGTCCTCCGCAGCCTTCGCGGTCGGTTGGTCGGAGGGAGAGGGGAGGGGATAGATAGCCCTTCTAAACTGCATCTAGAATGGGGGGGGGGAAGGGGGGAGAAAACAGACTGGCCCCTCCTTCTCCTCCCCCTCCCAAGTCCCCAACCTCCATCCCCCCACCCCCCCCACCCCCGCTCCCCATTAGTCACCTTTTCAGTCTGGCCAAGGTTTTTTTCTCTCTCTTTCTTTCCTTCTTTCTTTCTTTCTTTCTTTTTTCTTTCTTTCTGTCTTTCTTTTTTCTTTCTTTCTGTCTTTCTATCATTCTATCTTTCTTTCTTTCTGTCTTTCTATCTTTCTATCTTTCTGTCTCTTTCTTTTTTCTTTCTGTCTGTCTCTATCTTTCTATCTATATCTTACTTTCTGTCTGTCTGTCTATCTTTCTATCTTTCTGTCTGTCTGTCTTTCTATCTTTGTCTCTATCTATCTTTCTTTTTTCTTTCTTTCTGTCTGTCTGTCTGTCTTTCTATCTATCTATCTTTCTGTCTATCTTTTTTCTTTCTGTCTGTCTTTCTATCTTTCTGTCTATCTTTCTGTCTTTCTATCTTTATCTTTCTTTCTGTCTCTATCTATATCTTTCTTTTTTCTTTCTGTCTGTCTTTCTATCTTTCTTTCTTTCTTTCTTTCTTTCTCTATCTATCTTTTTTCTTTCTGTCTGTCTCTATCTTTCTATATCTTACTTTCTGTCTGTCTTTCTGTCTATATCTATCTATCTTTCTTTCTGTCTGTGTCTCTGTCTTTCTATCTTTCTTTCTTTTTCTTTCTTTCTATTCTTTTCTTTCTTTTCTTTCTAAGAGGATTAGTTAAGGGCTAATGAGGGTGGAGGGCACGCTTCCTTTTTCATCGATGGGGAGAGAGTTCAATTAAGGAACGGGTTGGGGGCCTCGGAGGGGCCGCTTTGGGGGTGGGTGGGTGGGTGGGTGGATGAGTGGGTGGGAAGCGGGGCTGATGTCTTTTGTGCGATGCCTATTGCTGTCTTCCAAAAAACTAACCTAAGCACTTTCTCCTTTCTCTGCCCACTTCTTTCCCCCCTCCCCCCCTCTTTTTTTTGTCTGTCTTCCTCTACCCAGGGAAAAGTTTGAAGACGCTTATGTCCAAAGGAATTTTACAGGTACATCCACCAATCTGTGATTGCCCTGGGTGTCGAATTTCGTCTCCAGTGGTAAGATGATCGTGAAAAAAAAAACAAAGCAAACAAACAACGACAACCAACCCAAAATGAATCCGGATTTTTTCTCTTTCTCTCTCTCTCTCTCCTCGTTATGGCACGTTTTTTGCTGCTACTGTGTGTGTTGTTGTTTTTCCACCTTCTGGATTAAGGCTGTCATTTAAAACGGTGGCAGTCTACAAGCTTTGGACCCGTTGCGTGGAAGACAATTTTTCCACGGGGTGGGGGGGAAGGGGGGAATGGTTTGGGCTTCTCTAACTCGCCAGCCACTCGCCTCCAGCTGTGGGACCCGGTTCTGATTTAAAAGAAGTGTGTGGGAGAGGGGAAATCAATCTATCTTTCTATCTCTTTTATCTATCTATCTCTATCTATCTAACTCATCTATCTCTTTTATCTATCTCATCTATCTATCTATCTATCTATCTCTCTCCTGTTCTTTCTTTCTGACACATCTATCTATCTACCTTCCTACCTATCTAGTCTGTCATTTCTCTCTCTCTCTAGTCTGTCACTTTTCTCTCACACTATCTATATCTATCTATCTATCTATCTATCTATCTATCTATCTATCTATCTATTTATCTATCTATCTATCTATATCTTATCTATCCTGTGTCATATCTATCTATCTGTCTATCTATCTATCTATCTATCTATCTCATCTATCATCTATCTATCCATCCATCCATCCATCCATCCATCTATCTATCTATCTATCTATCTATCTCTAGTCTGTGTCATTTCTCTCTCACTCACTCT
Source organism: Ptyas mucosa (assembly GCA_012654045.1). Lineage (NCBI taxonomy): Eukaryota > Metazoa > Chordata > Lepidosauria > Squamata > Colubridae > Ptyas > Ptyas mucosa. The sequence goes on from WNWU01000078.1 coordinate 2,124,072, forward strand.
ATCTATATCTATCATCTCTCTCTCCTGTTATTTCTCTCTGACACATTTCTCTCTATCTCTCTATCTATCTATCATCTATCTATCTATCTATCTATCTATCTATCTATCTATCATCCATCCATCCTATTTCTTGCCCACCCTCTTAGTGGAATAAAATCAACCCTACCGGATTGGCGTCTCTCTTTTGGGATCAAGAGAGAGAAAGGAGTTGCTATGGGGGGGGGGGGGTTGTCTTCAGAAGATCATCTATCTCCACTGCTTAGAAGAATTGGGAAAGATGTTTTTGTCTGCTTTTTAAAGCTCTCCAGATTTTGTAATATAAAAATAATAATAATCATCATGTAGTTGAGAACAGTTGCGTTCACCCAGCCGATGGAGGCATCTTAATCTGGGAAAACTATTGCTGCTTTTCTCTGTTTGTTTTTTGTTTCTCCTTTTCGAGTTTTGCTTGGGTTTTTTTTTTTTTTTTTGGAAATACAAATGTTGCAACTGCTGTTGAGTAGAAACCTAACACGATTCAGATCCGCTGGTCCACCGGAGGCGTCTTAAGGAAGACGGTTCGGATGTGGTTTAGGGGAAGAAGGCTGCTTTGGATGCCACCGAATGTTTATTGACTTCTTATAATTTCATAAGGACGTCGCCGTCGTCGTATTTTTGGAGCGGGGGGGGGGGGCGAAAGCAATTCTAGCAAGCGAGGAATAGCTGGATACGGTGACTGCTGTGGAAGAAGAAGGGGAAATTGGGTTTGATGGATTGCCGCTCGGGTGTCTGGTGTGATGTGCAGATGGTAAGATTTGCATAGCAGTGTGTATGTGTGTGATCGGCCTCACCCCTTTCTGACGGGGGGCATCCATAGCGTGGCAAGTTTTGCCCGCACAGCATCGCCGGTTTTGTGATTAAAGTCAGATGCTTGTATTTGCTTGGAGGTGGGGGGGGGGGGATGAACTCTTAAGAGAGATCTGTCACAGATTTGCGCATGTGTCTGTAAAGAACTGGTAATGACATTTGAACCAATTTCATTCTGGATTAAATTCTTAGCAGGGATGATGAGTAGAAAGTAGACCTCCCTTTCCCTAATAGAAGAGATTCCGTCTAGCTGAAATAAAGGAAGCTTGGAGATAACCTTTTATATCGGAATTTCCCGCAGTTCCTATGCTCAAAATACATTCCTGGGTCGAAATGGACGTTCAGTTCTGGGTTGTTTGCCTTTCGTGCCAGATGATGTCAAGATTTTAAATTTAAAAAAAACAACAAACCACTGGATTCTATAAGCTTGCCATGTTTCTACTTTCTCTGTCGTTAGAATAGATGAGTCTTTAACCAGTAGCTGGAACCTTATCACCTATGAAGCCAAGATATGGTTGAGGTTTTGGGGTTTTTTTGCGTGTGTTTAAAATCCGGTGTGATTCCAGCCTTGCGGATTATACATTTATGAGACTGTCTAATGTGTGAATGCAAGTCAGTGGGGTGTTAATAAAACAGGATGAAGCAAAGCGGGATTGAGGTGCTGTGTGAACCTTAGCAAGGATCTTCAGTGGGCATTTTTATGCTTTTTAGTTAGGTGGATCAGATGGGGACAGCAAATATACAGTATGTACAGCAGTGGCCAAAATTGTGGAAACCTTTTGGGGAAAGTGTATTTTCTAAAACTAGCTAATAGCACCCCTTTCTTCTTCTTCTTTTTTTTTTTTTGGAATAGTACCATAAATTTATATATCCATGGAAAGATAATTTAATCAAGAATGTAACGCAATAACTTTTATGGAGGATTTGCTATTAGAACAGCAGTGACAGTATAAAGAAGAAAAGTGAAATGCGTAGAAAAAATGAGATACACAAAAATGATCAACATGTCAGTTAATCCTTAGTTGGGTAACTCTTAGCATGAATGACGGCATTACAACGTCTTGCCATGGAGTGAACCGAGTCTTTTAGTTCTGCGGCTGTTATAATGCGAAACCAAGATTGAAGGATTGCTTCTATTAACTGGGTTTTATTGCTGGGACGCTTCTGACTAACCAGTTTCTTTAGTCAGCTCCGTGGATTTTCAATTGGGTGAAGGTCTGGGCTATTCCCAGGCCATTCCAGCCGTGGAATAGGATTATCTCGAAACTCCAAAAAAAATGATGTTATTAGCCATCAAACCTCAAAAATACACTTTTCTCAAAAGGTTTCCACAATTTTGGCCACTACTGTATACTTGCAGATCAGCCAAGAATTTTAGGTGCTAAAATGTACCCCAAAATTTGAGTTCGGCTTTTCCATGGATGTGCTTACATGGTAATTTTTTTTTAAAAAAAAGTATCTGTATTTCTCATATATATATATATATATATATATATATATATATATATATATATATTCCTGGATTAAGCCCATATGTGGGTAAGCAGATCCTCAAATATTATCCAAAATATGAAAAATATGCATTGGCTTAGCGGAGAACAATCCGCAGGGACTCCTTTACATATTATCTTTACTTTTTTATCTATTTGTTAGAAGTTGTGGGTGCTCCACCACTGGAGGCTTTTAAGAAAAGACTGGACAGCCATTGGTCCCGAGTGGTATAGGGTTTTTTTCTCGAGCAGGGGGTTGGACTAGAAGACCTCCAAGGTCCCTTCTAACTCTGTATTCTGAACATCGGTGGGTGGCACATTTGTCATAGTATCATAGTTAAAAATTCAAGGGCTTATCCATGAGTGTTGTTGTGGTCCGCCAGGAGTCGGACAGTGAGGAGGCTGAGGAAGAACATGAGTCAGTCCTGGTGTCTGGGGAAGGCCGGATGAGGGCTCTGCGTCAGAGGCAGAGATGGGGCCAGGGCTATCGGGAAGTGATGTGCAGACTCCAGAGCCTCCAGAGGCTGACATCAGAGAGGCAGAGGAACAGGAGGAGCCTGTTCCTAGAGCACGCATGAGAAGAGCTGCCAGAAGGCAAGAGCAGCTGAAGCAAAAAGGATGACTTGGAAGTAAGGCCAAGAGATGATTGGCCCCTCCCAGAAGGCTTAAAAGACCAGCAACGGCTCTTGGGCTCTTTGTGGGAAAACAACGTTGATAGATTTGTTTCTTGTCTTGCTGCATTTATTTCTTGTGGGCGTCTTCTGCTTCTGAATTTTTGCCAAGAAAAGCCTTTGGCAGGTGGCCTAATTAGACCAAGGTTGGTGATAAGGCTGAAGGATTGTGTTCTGAAGAATTTGTTTTGAATTAGTTTGGACTACGCTGAGAATGAGTTAATTCTCAGCTGTTCTAATAAAGTCTGTTTTCGAACTGATTGCGTCCAGTGGTGGGTTGCCCCCGGTTCGCACCGGTTTTATAGAACTGGTAGTAAAACCGGCAGGAGGCTCCGCCCATCAACCCTGACGTCATCAAAATTCTTCTGCGCTTGTGCAGAAGAGCGTGTGTGTGCGAGCGGCCCCACTACAAACCAGTAGTAAAGGTAAGTAGAACCCATCCCTGATTGTGTCTGATAATACCTACTTGGGCCTGGCTCACAACAAGTATATACAGCATAGAGATCTCTTAAACTTTAAAACCACGGTTCACCCATTCAGCCAAAAGTGAATTCAATGTGTGCATTTGTTATGGATCCTGCCCAAGTTTTGGGCCAAGAGAAACGTAGCTTTTATGGACTGCTAGGTGGGTGGGGGCAAAACTGCACATCCCTTAACATGGATTGAGACACACTTTGCCTCATTAGCTGCGGTGTGTACGAACACGCCTCGAAAACGAGAATTGGAAGCGATACCTCTCGGAGTAGGAAGATCAAACGGAGGATCTGAAGAGCTGTGCCACCTCTAATTAAAAAAAAAGAGAAATTTACCAAGGATTTGTTCCGAAGTCTCGGGAGTGTTTGGACTTTTCGTTCCACCCCGGCTCTCCCCCAGGCAGAGAAAACACTGGAAAGGTGTTTTCCGCGGAGATAATTAGTTTAAATTATTAGCCAAGAATAACTTAAAAGCAGCCACGCTGTGCCTAAAGGCTGAACGGTTGAAGACTTAAAACTAAGGCTAACTTTACGTGGCAATAAATGAGGCCTGATTATATTTCTCTATAGTTTATACACACTAACCCAGTCATGGCGGAGTTTTTCGGCACCGAGTGGCCAAATTGGACCGCATGTGCATGTGCCGGAAACCCAAAGACCAGCTGGTCGGCGTGCATATGCCTGTTTTTTTGGCCATTTTTCGGGCTGTTTTCAGGCCATTTTTGGGGCGTTTTTCAGGGAATTTATGGCCCAAAAAATGGGCCGGAAAATGGCCTGTTTTTTAGGTGTTTTTCAGGGTGTTTTCAGGGCATTTTGGGGGTGTTTTCAGGGTGTTTTGGGGCCAAAAAATGGCCTGGAAAACGGTCCAAAAAACGGCCACATGTGCGCTGGAAACCAAGAGCAGCTGGCGATGGCACATGTGCCCACAGAGAGGGCTCTCCATGCCACCTTTGGCATGCGTACCATAGGTTTTCCATCCCGGCACTCACCCCTTCCCCCCTTTAAAATAAGCATTGCTGAATCATATTCAATTTTTATTTTTTCCCCAAGCACTTCTTAATCCCAGACAGAACCCTGCAGGAATAATCACAAAACACCCTTTTAACTTTCCTGTGGGACTAACCCAGCGGTCTATAAATACCTTCCCCATTAATCACCTTAAGGCCTAAAGGAAAGCTAAATCTATTTAAAGAAAACAACCCTCCCTGCCACTTTCTTGCCTCCGTCGCCTGGAGCCGAATCTTGACACCCCCACAGGTGACTCGACGAGTGCATAATTTTAGGCTGGGCTGGCTCCGTAGCATGTGTGTACACGCAGGAACGCCAACCCCATACCCAGAGGTGCGCCTAGCAAGGGGCTTTCCCATAGGTATTCCCCCCCCCCTCAGTTTCAGTTTGAACACAACTCTTCCGTCAGTTTGTTAGGGGTGGTTGGCATTTTCGTTTTGGGCGAGATAAGTCTTTTTCTTCACTGTCTTAAACTTGGGAGTCGGCAACCTGAGGCTCTGGAGCCGCATGTGGCTCTTTCGTCCCCCTACTATGGCTCCCTGTCAGCTGAACCCACCACTGGTTGGCCCCTCCCCTCCCAGCCACTCCTCCCCTGGCCTGAGAAGGTAAGGGTGACGGCGGGGGATGGAGACTCGCTCCATATTCCAAAGCGGGAGCGAAGTGCCCTTGTACTTGCCGACTATTATATAGTTAGATGCCACTGACTCTTTTTTTATGATTTTCAGATAGATAGATAGATAGATACAGAGAGAGAGAGAAAGAGGGGGAGGGGGAGAGAGTGGGAAAGAGAAAGATGAGAGACAGAGATACCTGTTTCCCACAGAAAAGAAAACACTGGGAGCCACAAAACCTGGGTAGGAGTGGCTGTGGGGGATCATGTGACTGGGCGGGAGTGAGTGACATCGAGTTGGCCACGCCCACCCAGGTTTTGTGGCTCCCAGTGTTTTCTTTTCTGTGGGAAACAGGTCCAAATGGCTCTTTTGAGTATTTAAGGTTGCAGACCCCCTGGACTCTTAACTCTTTGGGTGGTTTTCACAGGAGGGTTTTTTCGAAAGGAAAAGAAAGGAAGGTTGAATATCAAAAGTCTTCCTCAACATATCTGCTTCCCGCATTCTTTAAAACGCTAGCGTTTTAAGCAAAAAAAGAAGAGAAGGTTTTTAGCGGAGTGACGACACAGGCCGTCCTTGACTTTACGATTCTTTTAGCAACCCTCACAAAGGCACTGAAAAGAGTGACTTACAGCCATTCCTCGCACTTACGACCGTCGCAGCATCCCCCCACGCTCACGAGGTCACAAACTGGGGCACTTGGCTGCGGGCATGTATTTACGGATAGTTGCAGGGTCCCGGAGTTGCACTTTCCCAGCTGGCATCCCAACAAGCCCATTCAATTGTGGTGGGAGGGGAGCCAGATTTGCGTAACGACCATGTGATTCATTTAAAAAACCGCACCGATTCACTGAACAACTGGGCTTGAGTTCTGCCTGTGCAGTTGAAAATGTATCCTTAGTCTTTAGCAGAAAAGCTGTAAATTGTTGTTGTGTGACTGGGAGGCTACAACTGGGCATACAGTAGTGGCCAAAATTGTGGAAACCTTTTGGGGGGGAAAGTGTGTTTTCTAAAACTTGGCTAATAACACCCCTTTTTTTTGTTTTGTTTTGGAGTCGTACCATAAATTTATATATCAATGGAAAGATAATTTAATCAAAAATGTCCTGCAGTAACTTTTAGGAAGGATTTGCTATTAGAAGAGCAGTGACAGTATAAAGAAGAAAAAGGAAACACGTAGAAAAAAAACAAGATATACAAAAATGATCAGCATAGAAAAAACGAGAGATGCAAAAATGATCCCCATGTCAGTTAATCCTTAGTTGGGTACCCTTTAGCATGAATGACGGCCTTACAACGTCTTCCCATGGAGTGAACTAAGTCTTTTCGTTCTGCAACTGTTATCATGTGAAACCAAGATGGAATGATGGCTTCTATTAACTGGGTTTATTGCTGGGTTGCTTCTGACTAACCAGTTTCTTTAGTCAGCTCCTGGGATTTTCAATAGGATTAAGATCTGGGCTATTCCAGCAGTGGAATAGGATTATCTTGAAACTCCCCCCAAAAAAAGTGGTGTTATTAACCCTCAAAAATACACTTTTCCCAAAAGGTTTCCACAATTTTGGCTACTACTGTACATGTGGACAGTTGCCAAGATCAGGATGCCGGTTGCAATAGCAAGAAGATTGGCCTTCCCCATATGTAGGCTTATCTATTTTTTTTTACTTATTTTTGGTTCCTTAGCCACTAGACCAAAGTGGCTCTACGACACAGGCAGTCCTCAAACTTACGACCACAAGTGACTCAGTAGTTCCGTTGCTAAGCAAGACAGCGGTCGAGTGAGTTTTGCCCCATTTTTATGACCTTTCCTGCCACAGTTGTTAAGGTCTCCCGTGCGATCTTCCGACATCCCCCCTTTTGCTCGTCAGACGGTCATAAGTGCGAGTCCGTTGCCAAGAAGCGTCCGGAGTTTGATGGCGTGACCACGGGGATGGGCGTGCCTCGGCCGTTAAGTGCGAAACATGGTCGTAAAAGTCGCTTTCCTCAGGGCCGTCTTTCGCAACATCGAAACGTCACTAAGCGAAACGGTTGTAAGCCAAGGAACCTTCCGCGGTTCAACACCCAAATGCAAGCCTAACCCTTTGCACACAAGAGGAAAGTCCCGGAATCGGGACCCACCCTCTAAAAATAAAAATACAAAAATCAATTCTTGGCTTCCATACGTGGGAGATCTTGACAGATTGCAGAAATCTTTTATTGGTTTGTTTTAAGAGTTCGGATGCCCCGACTGTTTGTTTAAACAACCGCCACCCTGTTGACAGCTGGAAAACAGCTTCTTTAACCTCCAGAATTGCTCATTGCGTTCTCCAACCTGCTCGGCTGGGCCAAGGTTTGGTCCCTTGGACGGCTTGCGTACCCCTCAGGGTCCTTGGGGGTCAACCCCCTGATGGATTCAGCGCCTGGGGTCAGCGGGCTGTGGGAAGCCAGGCGCTCCTTGCCTTGCTCGGATTTCCTGTTTTGTCAAAGTTGGGGGAATGGCCTCTTGTTTTGGCTCCCTCTGGAATTGGGGGCTGGAGCATGCATTCATCCCTCCCTCCGTCCCTTCGTTCTTTCATCTATCCCTCCATCCCTTCCCTCTCCCATTTCATCCTTCCCTTCATCCCTTCCTCCATCGCCCTCCCTCCCTCCCATTTCCATCCATCCATTTATCCCTCCCTCCTTCCATCCCTTCCCCATTCCTTTATCCTTCTGCCCATCCCTCCTTTCCTCACCCCAACCTCTCTCCATCCCTCCCTCCCTCCATTCCTTCATCCCACCCCTCCCTCCATTCATCTGTCCATCTATTTATCCCTCCCTCCCTCTTCCCTTCCTTCCCTCCCTCCTTCGATTCCTTCACCTATCCTTCCCTCCATTCTTCCTCCCTCCCTCCACTCATTCCTTCATCCCTCCCTCTATCCCTCCCTCCCTCCATTCTTCATCCTTTCCTCCCTCCCACCCCTTCCTCTCTTCATCTGTCCATCTATTTATCCCTCCCTTCTTCCTTCCTTCCCTCCTTCCATTCCTTCACTTATCCATCCGTCCCCCATTTCTTCATCCTTCCCTCCCTTCTTCATCCTTCCCTCCCTCCACTCATTCCTTCATTCCTCTCTCTATCCTTCCCTCCCTTCTTCATCCCTCCCTCCCTCCCTCCACTCATTCCTTCATTCCTGCCTCTATCCTTCCCTCCCTTCTTCATCCCTCCCTCCCTCCACTTATTCCTTCATTCCTCCCTCTATCCTTCCCTCCCTTCTTCATCCCTCCCTCCACTCATTCCTCCCTCTATCCTTCCCTTCTTCATCCCTCCCTCCCTCCACTCATTCCTTCATTCCTCCCTCTATCCTTCCCTCCCTTCTTCATCCTTCCCTCCATCCCACCCACCCACCCTCCAATCAATTCCTCCGTCCATCCATCCGTTTATCTCTCCCTCCCTCCCTCCCTCCCTTCCTCCCCCCAGCCGGCGAGGTCAGAGCGGGGTTTGCCAGCTGGAGGAGAGGAGAGGCAGGAGAGGCGGTTCGGCCGGTTTTGCAGCCGGGAGGAAGCAGCACGCAGGCGGCGGCCCCCCCTCCCTCGCTCCCTCCCCACGCCGCTTTGCTAAGCCTGCATTCCGGCTGCGAGAGCCGCGAGCTGGGCTGCCTCGCCTGTCGGGTTCCGGGCGCGCACGTGGGAGGCTTTGCACCGCCGTCCGGCCCGAGAACCTGGCTTGTTAAGAGAAGCCGCCCGCTGCCCCGGGGGCTCCCTGCGCCAGGAGTGAGTAGGGGGGAGAGCCGGCGGCTCCTTTCGCTTCCCGGCTCTTTGTTGTTCGGTTCTTCCAAAGCTGGTTCGCCTCCTTTATTCCCCGCTCCCGCTTTCCAGGGATTTGGGGGAGGGGAGGGACATAGAAGCACCCCCAAGCTGGCTAACCGCCCCCCCCCCCCATTATTTAGCGCAGGGCTGGGTATAAGCAATAAACCACGGTTAATTGGTAAGCTCCCAAGTCTGTCCTTAACTCCGGAAGGGTAGAAAGGCTTGGAGAGAGAGAGAGAGAGAGAATAGATAGATAGATAGATAGATAGATAGATAGATAGATAGATAGATA
>WNWU01000078.1:2135908-2154045 GCA_012654045.1 Ptyas mucosa
TATCTATATATATCTATATATCTATATCTATCTATCTATCTATCTATCTATCTATCTATCTTTCTTCTGGGAAATCCAAATACAGGTAGTCCATAACGGAGCCCAAAAATTTCTACTGCCAAGTGAGAAAATTATTAAAGCGAATTTTGTTCCATTTTAGGATCCTTTCTTGCAACAGTTATTAAACAAATCACTGCAGTTTGTTAGGTTAGCAGAATGGTTGTTAAGTTTCCAAAATTGCCAGAAAGTCACAAAATTGGAATCGCATGATACACTGCGACCGTCATAAATACGAGCCACTTGCCAACGGTCTGAATTTTGACCTCTCGGGGTTGCTGCGACGGTCATAACACTGAAACAACGGTCATAAGCCATTTCCCCCCCCCCAGTGCCGTCGTCTCTCCGAACGGTCACTAAATGAACGCGGTTTGTAAGTCGAGGCCTACCTGCATTTAAAAAATGGAGCCAATTTTTATCTTTTTTTCTTTTAATTCTCGTGGCCGTTTTCTCCTGGCTGGGTTTCGGCTACATCATTGCCCAGCCTGAAAACAAACCAACATTTGGATCATTTTGCTAAAGACGGTCTGTATGTGTGTGTGTGTGTGTGTGTGAGATAGGGGAGAAAGTAGGAAGGGAAATAAATTAATACACGGAAAGGAAGGGCAGGAGGAGGCCTCCGTCTTGTTAGCGATGTGTCAAGGGCAGAGTAAGGGTGAGAGGAGATAAGTAATTTTGCTGTCAAAATTATTTAGAGATGTCATTAAAACTGCCTGGGGCTTTCTGCAGCCCTTCAGGCCACGAACGAGGGTTTTTAATTGGTGACAGCCGCTTACGGGAGGAGTCGAGCATGTGTGTGTCCCGTTTGTGCGGTGCAGTGGGACACCTGAAAGGTTAGCTGTGTTCAGGTGTGCTTGGGCTAAAAATTCACCGGCGGACGTCCATCTGTCCGACTTGTAAAATACGTACGAATATGCATGCATGCAGGGAAGTTGGGGTTTTGTTTTTTTTGCAAATTATTTTTGGGGTTCTGTGACTTCCATTCTGCAACGGTGGTGCAGCTGCTGTGTGCAAATTGTATTCTCCCCGTTTCCCAACTTGGCAAGCACTTTTAGCTACACAACAGATGTCAGGACTGTGTGTTTTTATTTATTTTTTTTCAGGGACAGAAATGCGATTTTGTCTCTCGTTCTGGGCCTTTTATTCAATCCCTCGGTTGTTAATCAATGCCCATCGTGTGTGAACGGGTTGGCCTGTTCTTTTTTTTTTAAATATATATATATATATATATATATATATAAACCTTTATTTAAACATTTAAAATCCCAAAATACAAGTTAAAATACATCTATAACAAAAATACATCCGTAATAATTATACAATCCAATGTCATTTCTGACAGTACGTAATTCTTAACTTTGTTCATCTGTTCCCGCATATTCCTACTCAATCGACATATTTAAACACATTTTGTACCTTATTTTATTCTATACATTCCTTTTTTTTAATTTCCATCCATTGATATCAATTTTCCCAAGTTAAGTAGTATATTCCGAGTCTTCCTTATTATTTAGTTCTAAAGTAAGTTGATCCATTTCTGCAGATTTGAAAATTTTCCGGATTATTGCAGTCTGTTGGTATAGTGGACATTTTCCAGGCGTACGCAAGTACAATTCTTGCTGCTGTGGTTATATGAATAGTTAAATATTTAATCCTTTTAGGGTAATTTCCTTTAATAATCCCCAGAAGAAACAGTTCAGGTTTCAATTCTATCTTACAGTGTGTGATTTCTTTTAGCCATTTTTATATTTTAATCCAGAATTTTTTAACTTCTGGGCAAAGCCACCATATGTGGAAGTAGGTACCTTGTACTTGTTTGCATTTCCAGCAATTAGGTTTTAGGTTGGGGTACATTTTTGCGAGTCTTGTTGGGGCTAAATGCCACCGATAGAACATTTTATGCTGGTTTTCGTTATATGCGGCAGATTTTGTTCCTGTGTAGTTTTCCCCCCCAAATTTTTTCCCAATCTTCTAACTCAATGTTGTGCCCAATGTTTTTAGCCCATGCTATCATTGATCCCCTTACAATTTCTTCTTCTAAATCAAAATTTAACAAATAATTATATATTTTAGATTGTAATTTCTCTTTCGGGCCTGTTAATAATTTATCTCATTGTGTAAATTTCGGTTCGAATCCAAATTCCTCTAAATCTTTTTTGTATCTAGATTGCAAATGAAGATACGGCCACCAATCTATGATTATTCCCCGTTCCTTTAATTCTTGGTTAGATTTTAATCTTCCTCCGTTGTCCAAAATGGCCAAAAGGTTACCAGTGGGCCCGGTAGGTCCATTTTTCACCCTCCCCTGGTTCCAGAGACTTTCTTAGAATCCGGAGAGGGCAAAAACGGCCTCCCCCCCCTCCTGGAGGCCCTCTGGAGGCCGGAAATGGGCCATTTCTGGACTTCCGGTGGGCCCAGAAGGCCCAAAAATCAGCTGGCTGGCACGCGGATGACGCTGGAGCTGAGCTAGGATAACACTCGTTTGCCCACAGATATGGCTCCGCGTGCCGCCTGTGGCACACATGCCATAGGTTCGCCATCACGGGGGTAGATCATTGCCTCCATTGTGGATAACCAGCCTGGTATTTTGAGATAATGTTTCTTCCTAATTCCCTCCCAAGTCTGTATCGGTGAATCTCGCAGTGTATGTCTATAAAAATATGAATGTTTCTTATTTCTGGTGTTCCATATGAAGGCCTGTGGGCTGGCCTGTTCTAAGAGGGTCCTTACGACCGCGTTTGATTAAGCAGTGTACAGGTGGGTAGGCAGTCCTCAACGTACGACCACGATTGAACCTCCGAATGTATGTTGTTAAGCGAGTCGTTTTGTTCAGTGGGTTTTGCTCCGTTTTGCCACCTTTCTCGCCTCGGTTGTTAAGTGAAGCCCTGCAGTGGATAAGTCAGTAACCCGGTTGCTAAGTGAATCAAAGCCGTTGACTTTGCTAAACAGAAGGCCGCAATGGGATCACGTGACACCCCCACCCCCGGGGACACTGCAACCGTCATAAGTATGAACCGCCTGCCATGTGTCTGTATTTTGATCACACGATCCTGGGGATGCTACAATTCAATTTAATTTATCACATTTATATGCTGCCCAACTCCCAAGGGACATAGTTGCAAGGGTTGTAACTATGAAAAATGGTTGTAAGCAGTGATGGTATTCAGCCGGTTCTATCCGGTTCGGGCGAATCAATAGTGGCGGCTGCGGGAAGCTCCGCCCACCCGCCCAGATGTCGTCATCACGTCCCGTTTTTGACGCTCCGTGCATGCGTGAAAGGCCTTGTGTATGCACGCATGCTCACATTTGCGAACCGGTAGCGAAGATAAGTGATTACCACCTCTGGTCGTAAGTCTTTTTTTTTTTAAACGGTCACTAAACGGACTGTTATAAGTCGAGGACTACCTGTGTTTGTCTCAGGCCAACTTTGATATCAACACTGAGCAATAATTGTCTGATTTTTTTTTTTTAAAGCTCTGCTTTTTTAAAAAAAAAAACATCCTAATGAAAAACCTTAGAGGAATCTGGCTGGTCAGTTTGGAGTGTGTGTGTGTGTGTGTGTGTGTGTTTGTGTGAAAAAAGAGCTTCACACTCCAGGGTCCTCAGTCTGGTTATTGCAAAGTTTGCGTTGTTTTTTTTTTATTCATTTTGCACAGCAAGGGAAGGGAAGAGCCAAAGCAAAATTTCTCTCCCATTGACTTCCCAGATCGGCTGCTGTTTCCCAGCGAGAGACCCTGCAAATTTTAATTATCGGGATAGATTTATTATTTAAAAGCAGTCTTTAGTCAACCAGCGATCGGATCAGTGCCATCCGGATGAGTGACATTTCCTTCTTATGGTTCTATTTGGTTGGCACTTGCCAACATGCCCCCCCTCCCCCCACCCCTCCAGATAAAACTCCCCTATTTCCAGCCTAATTTTGCCGCTCTTAAAATCTCTCCCACTAACCAAATGACTTTGGATGCAAAGACATGGGGTTTAAATTTATCCAGCTTCTTTCCTTGGGGTGGACGGACCACTTAAAATGCTGGACTTTTGAACAGCCAGAAAAATTGGAATGGGATTTGGGGTGTCTCACTTCCTTTGGGGGGGGGGTCTGTATCAGTGGTGAAATGTAAAATTTGTTCCTACCGGTTCTGTGGGCGTGGCTTGGTGTGGGGGGGGAGTAATGGGACGGTGGGCGTGGCCAATTTTTTTTTAAACTTTTAAAACCATTTTTTCTCCATCTTTCGGCTGAAGAGGTTGTAGAAAAAATGCTTTTAAAAGTAAAAAAAAAAAGTGCCTCTGATGATCCAAGCTGGGAGTGACATGATCTCCTTGATCTCCTTTTAAAAAAACAAACAAATGCAAAACCTGGATACGTATCCAGAAGGGAGATCCTCCGTATCTGTAAAGATGACTTTTTGGTCCGTTGCTAAGGCAACAGGCATCGGGAGCAAATGTGATAGAAAGAACTAAGATAACCCTGGAACTTGCCCGCTAATTCAAAACGGGAGCCTTGATTAAGGAAGGGTTTCCTTCCTGCTGGGAATTGGGGAGAGGCAGCTCACGATTCTCACAAGCGTGGCGGCTTGCTCAGGAGACGCTCCCCTGCTCCCCCGTTCACCTTTTCAGTGGCAAACAGTAAGGGATTTGAACCTGTTTGCACGTCTTGAAGGCTGCTAAAATAGTTCCCCCGGGGGTACAGAGGCACAGAATCAAAATCACCTGAAGTATTAGTACCGCTTTAGGAAGCCTTAGTAAGGAGGCCGACACTAGAATACGACATCCAGTTTTGGTCACCATGTTAACAAAAAAAAAAAGATGTTGAGACGTTGGAAAAAGTGCAGAGAAGAGCAACTAGGATGATTAAAGGCCTGGAGACAAAAACATATGAAGAACGGTTGCAGGAATTGGGGTTGGATAGTCTGGAGAAAAAGAGGACTAGGGCAGTGATGGCGAACGTTTTTGGCAGCGAGTGCCCAAATCAGAATACGAGTATATGCATGTACGCGCGGCGGAGCACCGGAAGCCGTTTATGGCCCAAAACATGACTCAGAAAACGGCCTGGTTTTTGGTGGTTTTGTGGCCATTTTCAGGCTGCTTTTTGGGCTGTTTTCCGGGCTGTTGTCTGACCGTTTTCAGGCTGTTTTCCAGCCATTTTCAGGCAGGTTTTCCGGGCCATTTTTAGGCAGATTTTCCAGGCCGTTTTTAGGCAGGTTTTGGGGGCATTTTTGGCCTGGAAAAATGACCCAGAAAACGCTCTGAAAACGGCCCAGAAAACGGCCCAAGAAACAGTCTGAAAATGGCCCAGAAAACAGCCTGGTTTTTGGCATGTTTTTTGGCCATTTTCAGGCTGCTTTTTGGCTGTTTTCCGGCCATTTTCCAGGCCGTTTTTAGGCAGGTTTTCTGGACCATTTTTAGGCAGATTTTCCTGGCCATTCTCATGTAGGTTTTTGGGCCATTTTTGGAATGGAAAAATGGCCCAGAAAATGGCCCTGAAAACGGCCCGAAAATGGCTCAAGAAACAGCCTGAAAATGGCCCAAGAAACAGCCTGAAAATGGCCCAGAAAACAGCTTGGTTTTTGGCCGGTTTTTTGGCTATTTTTAGGCTGCTTTTTGGCCCATTTTCCAGGCCGTTTTCCAGGCTGTTCTCAGGCTGTTTTTCAGGCTGTTTTCCAGGCTGTTTTCAGGCAGGTTTTCCAGGCCGTTTTCAGGCAGGTTTTTGGGCCATTTTTGGCCTGGAAAAATGGCCCTGAAAACAGCCCCAAAATGGCTCAGAAAATGGCCCAAGAAACAGCCTGAAAATGGCCCCAAAACGGCTAAAAAACGATCAAGTTTTTGGCCGTTATTCAGGCTGTTTTCAGCCGTTTTCTGGTGCCCACGAACACCAGCTGGCTGGCGCACATGTGCGTGCTGGAAACCAGAAGAGCAGATGGCGAGAGAGCACGTGCCCACAGAGAGGGCTCTGCATGCCACCTCTGGCACGCGTGCCACAGGTTCGCCATCACGGGACTAGGGGATGACATGATATCAATATTCCAGTATTCGAGGGACTGCCACAAAGAAGAGGGGGTCAACTCATTTTCCAAAGCAGCTGAAGGCGGGACAAGAAACAATGGGTGGAAACTAATCAAGGAGAGAAGCAACCAGGAATTGAGGAGAAACTGCCTAACAGTGAGGACAATTAACCAGTGGAACAGCTTGCCACCGGAAATCGTGGGCGCTCTGTCGCTTGGAGGTTTTAAAGAAGAGATTGGACAACTTATTTATCTGAAAGAAGATAGGGTCTCCTGTTTGAGCAGGGGGCTGGACTAGAAGACCTCCAAGGTCCCTTCCAACTCTTATTCTGATTGCACGGTGGCCCTTTGCCCCACGTGGGAAGCCGTTCAAAGATGCGCTTTGCCGTTGACGTTTTTTCTGAACGAAGTTGCTTTGTGGGGCTCCGCATTTAAAGAAGAGAAGCGAGATATCCTTAAAGCCATTATAGAAGTTTTGCTCGGCTCCAATGGGGCGAGGGGAGCTTTAAGCTCCCCTCCCCAGCCTCCTCTCTTTCATTTTTTTTGGCAGCCGACTGGAACAAAAGAGCTTTTGAGTTTTTTCCGGATAGATTCCGCTTCATCTCGTTTTCTTGCCTGTTTTCTTCGCCGCCTTGGCGGTTTCTTGACAGGGTGCCATAAAAAATTGGGTTGGAGCAACAGAGCACATGAAATCACAGCCGTCTGGAGAAGGAAGGAATTGATTTTGGGAGATGTGGAAGGGGGTTTTGGGGTGAAACGGGTTTTGTAAAGAGATTCAGAGCAAAAAAACCAAACACCGTATTCTTGAACTCAGCCAATTTTCTATCAGCTTGCTTCTTGATGTCAATTTCGGATTATTATTATTTTTTAAATTATCAGGTTGGAAAAATTCAAAAGCCCTTTACTTAGCAAGTTTAGCATGCGTAAAGTTTTTGCGTTTATAGAAATAAAGGAGGAAATTACGAAACGCTCTCATACCAAGTTAAGCTGAACTGGGCACCTTGTAAACTGGATTTTATGTATGTTCCTGGATTTGCGCCGGGGGAATTGCAAATTCTGTGCTTACAATGTTCCACTTTACAGATCTGCACAAAGGTTGAAAACGTGAGGATCGATATTACACGGGTAGTCCTCGAGTTACGACCACCACTCAAGCCCAACGTTTCTGTGGCCAAGCGAAACTTTTGTTCAGCGCATCTGCCCCACTTTACGACCTTCCCGGTGGCCACGGATGTTAAGTGAATCACTGCAGTTGTTCAATTAGTCACACAGTTGTTAAGTGACTCTGGCTTCCTCGTTGACTTTGCCCGCAAAAAGGGATCACCTGACCCTGTCCGTCATAAATGCGCAGAACGACGTGGTTGTTAAGCAAAGCAGTCACGCAATTGGGTTTACAATCGTGCGTCGGTTGTATAGACCTGCAAAGGGTTCTGAATGTGAGGAATGGTTACAATGGCATCAGCATTGTAGCTGTGAATGGTCGCTAAATGAGGCAGTCGCTAAACGAGGACTGACTGTAATGGGTTTGGTGTTGGCTTGGTCCCATTTACTATCGTTCCTTTTCTTTTTTTTTTTTTTTTTTTGTTTCCTAGTAAGTTTGCAACAAAATTGTACAGCACCTGTGAACTTGGTTCGAATCTTTCATTTCAGGGCATTGGAACGAAAATGTGTAATAGAATTTTTATTTACGAGGAATTTATTTTTTTTCCCAAAAAAAAAGGATATTCATAACCGAATCCAAAGTTTTTTCCCCCTCAGTTTTTGACTGCACCGAATCCGGCTTTTTAGATTGCAGCTGTCTTTTAAAGAAGACATTTGAACAGCCATTTATCTGACGTGGCATAGAAATCTCTTGTTTGAGCAGGGGGTGGGACTAGAAGACCTCCAAGGTCCCTTCCAACTCTGTCGTTCTGTAATGAAGCAACCTCTGAGCTAAGTACCATGCATGAACAGCGTGCAAAGTCTGTGTGCCTTAAAAAGTGGACATTACCTAATAATTTCCATATCATGCCACAAAAGGCACGCTGGGAGAAAAAAAAAGTTAATTTCCCATTTTTCTGCAAAAAAGCGGTAGCACACCGTGCAATAGAGCAGAATTACTTCCCTTTAGGAAGGAATTCCGCTCGTTCCCAGTTTCCCCCTTGACCTGTTGCTCGGTGCTGGTAGCTGACGGGGGTTTATAGGAAAATATGATCTTGTCTGCAGGCTTACTTCTGCTGACTGCCGGCTGCCTGCAATTTGGCAGTTCGAATCTCACCAGGCTCAAGGTTGATTCAGCTTTCCATCCTTCCGAGGTGGGTCAAATGAGGACCCAGATTGTTGGGGGCAAGAGGCTGACTCTGTAAACCACTTAGAGAGGGCCGTAAAAGCACTGTGAAGCGGTACACAAATCTAAGGCCTATTACTATATTGCTATCTTCCCAGACACATTTGAACCTTTTGCAAACCTGGACTGAATCTCTCTCGCAGCCTGTGGCCTTAGCTTGTTTGTTCTTCCTTCCTTCCCCCCAAACTTATCTTATGCCACCACCCTCCACCCGGATTCACCCTTCATTGCTTTTGTTCCGACAATCAATTCCTACACCGCGTGAGTGACTCCGTAGGGAAGGGAAACTGCCTATCGATCGGCTGCACTGTGTGAAGAGAGGGCTTGCATCTTGAACAGCGAATGGTTCTTGGGGACATGGGCTGGATAGGCTTGGAAATGAAATGCCTTGCTCTTCTTCATCATCATCATCATCATCGTCATCCTCCTCCATAGAGATTTGTCCTTGCGGTCCCAGAAGGTCCGTTTTTGACAGGGTCCTGCATGCCAAGAATTACCGTCCATTTTGCAGTATAAAACGCCGGCTGGCCTTTGAAGCAGAGGTGGGGCTGCTGGGGGTTCGGGAGAACCTCTAGCTAAGATTCTGTGCAGTTCGGAGAAACCCCCAAATCCCACTCCTGGCTGGCCCTGCCCACCCCTCCCCTCCCCTCCCAGGAGTCCCCACGAGGCCTGTTTTGGATGTAGGTAAATGCAGAGCGCGCATGGACTGTTGTAAATCCAGGACTATCTACCGTATTTTTCGGACTATAAGATGCACCTAAATTTAGAAGAGGAAAACGACAAAAGAAAGTGTTTGGCCTCCACACGCCCCATTTTTGTTCCTTTTTCCGGCCCCCTTTCCCAGCCTTTTAGGGCTGTTTTTTTCTGGAAAAAAAAGCCGAAAAAAGCCCCGAAAACGGGCCGAAAAAAGCCCCGAAAACGGGCTGAAGAAAGCCCCAAAAATGGGTTGAAAAAAGCTCTGAAAACGGGCTGAAAAAAGCTCTGAAAACAGGCTGAAAAAAGCCCCAAAAATGGGTTGAAAAAAGCCCCAAAAATGGGCTGAAAGAAGCCTCGAAAATGGGCTGAAAAAAGCTCTGAAAACGGGCTGAAAAAAGCCTCGAAAATGGGCTGAAAAAAGCCCCCAAAACAGGGTGTGCGGAGGCCAAAAAAACAGACGGTGGGTGGCTGCGGCTTTGGCAATATTTGGTCTATAAGACGCACAGACATTTTCACAGACAAAAAAGTGTGTCTTATAAATCCGAAAAATACGGTATATATGATATTAAAGGTTTGGAATTGGTGTCTCTCTCGGCCTTTGTTCTTTATCCCAGCCGGTCTGCCTTCACCCAAATTCCCTCCTGCCTTTTCTCTCTTTCCTTCGCAGCCTTGCCGGACGTTTGTGCCAAACCTTTAAAGTCCAGACACCGTTAATCTCTCCTAAATATGGAACTGGCTTCCTGCACCTGTTACGACACTTGAGCGTCCGGGCAGGGCTGTTCCTGTCTCCGTTTTGGCGTAGGAATTGAGACTCCTCCAAGGAGCTGTTTCGAAAATGATTTGCAGGGCTGAAATGCAAACAGCTGTGTTAACGGTAGAGGCCAAACTGGGTGGGTTAAAAGCCCCCCACCCCCAGGAGCGTGAAATCGGATCAGGGTTTACCTTGGTTTCGGGGTTTTTTTTTGCGATGGTTTGTGCAAATGCACCTTGCAAAGTTAGTTGAAGGTCGAGGTGGATCGTGCAGAACGAAGGGACCGATTGCTGAGAGTTGTGTGCTGCTTGACATTTACGACCGTAGTCGGGACTGGGAATTTCGGACGCTAAGCGATGCAGTTGTGAAATGAGTACCCTGTTTCCCTGAAAATAAGACCCCACTGGAAAATAAGCCCTAGCATGATTTTTCAGGATGCTTCTAATATAAGCCCTACCCTTCAAAATAAGCCCCAGTTAAGATCGTCAGGACACGGAGGCATTTAGTACTGTATTTCCCCCCAAATAGAACCTAACTGGATAACAAGGCCTCGCATGACTTTTCACGATGCTCGTAATAT
Source organism: Ptyas mucosa (assembly GCA_012654045.1). Taxonomy (NCBI): domain Eukaryota; kingdom Metazoa; phylum Chordata; class Lepidosauria; order Squamata; family Colubridae; genus Ptyas; species Ptyas mucosa. The sequence continues at coordinate 2,146,318 of WNWU01000078.1, forward strand.
AAACCCTACCCCCAAAGTAAGCCCCAGTTAAGATCGTCAGCCAACGGAGGCGTTTAGTATTGAATTTCCCACAAAATAAGACCTAACCAGAAAATAAGCCCTTTTGGAGCAAAAATTAATATAACGCCCAGTCTTATTTTGGGGGAATCAATGGTAATCACCGGACGGGACTTTTTTTTTAGAGCCATTTTTTGCCGCGCTCATTAAATGGACGGTGCAGTTGGTTAAGTCCATCACACAGCCATTAAACAAAGCCGGCTTTCGCTGTTGGAGTTTGCTGGTCGGAAACTCGCTGGGATGGTCATATGTGGTGATTATGTCTCTCTATCTCTCTCTCTCTCTCTCTCTCTCTCTCTCTCTCTCTCTCACACACACACACACACACACACACACACACTCCGGGTGGTGCAATGGTTGTCACTTGGAGGACGGCTCAGCTACTTTTTACTGGCAAGCTTAGAATTCCGAATGATGGTTAAACGAATGTTTGTAAGTCAAGGACTATCTGTAGCGAGACTTCCTATTTCCCACGTCTCATTTGGGGTACGAGCTAATTTTTGGGGGGTGGGTGGGTGGATCATGTTTTAGACTTTCCTTTCTTCTCGGGAGAAGGCTTGGACACTTTTGAAGTTTCGTCCTTTTGCAATTCAGCAGGGGGGAGGAATAGCGTGAGAAGTGAAATTAGCTACGGAATTAAGGACTTTCGGAGCGGCGTCCTAAATTCCGCCTTATCTTCGCCGCAGCTGCTGCTCCCCGCTTCTGAACGGAGGGCAGGGAACCGTCTGATCTTCCCATCCAGACTCTGCCACCAACAGGAGTAGCGAAATCCTGATGGAACAGGATGCCAATCATTAACCGGAACTGTTTCGGCCTTAGCAAAATGCAAAAAAAAATACTGAATTGTGTGTCTGTCCTAGCGTGCTTTGTACCAAATCCCTCCTCACCCTTGGATAGGTTTTTTTTTAATGTGCATTTGTGTGAACGCATCCGATAGGATTAAATATAAACCATGGGTATGGGGGGGGGGGGGAGAAACTGTCGTTAAACCAGAACGTATGAGTCTTGTGTGTGAATGTAACCCATGTGATCGATTCAATAACAAACCATGGAGGAAACTATTGCTAAGCCAGAAGGTATGGCTTTGAATGGCGTGAATCAGCGGTGGGTTTCATATTTTGTTACCACCGGTTAGCCACGCGCACGCTGGCTCGCTTCCTGCATGCACGCACCTCCCGTGCCCGCGCCCGGCCTTCCATACATGTGATTGGCTCATGTACGTGCCTTCCGTGCATGCGCCCAGCCTCAAAACCGTGCCTAAATAAGACGGCATAGAGCTGAGGTGGGTGAGTGCCCCACCTGCGATCTCCGCTACCAGTTCTCCTGAACTGGTACGAACCGGCTGAATACCGCCTCTGGTGTGAATGCATCCAAATGCGATTGATTCAACAAAAGCACAGAGGAAACGATTTCTAAGTCAGAAGTAGGGGTGAAATCTGAACCGGTTTGCTACCAGTTCGCTGGCCACGCATGCACGTTGCGCATCAAGCGCACCCTTGCGTGGGCATGCGCAGTGTGCACACCAAACACACGCTGCACATTTAAAAAGTTACTGGTTCGCTTAGCAATAGTTTCTTCCATGGTTTGTTATTGAATCAGTTAGCTACTGGTTCAGTTGAACCGATAGTTTTTATTGCTACCGGTTGGCCCGAACCGGAGTGAACCGGTAGCATTTCACCAGTGGTGAGATTCAAGTCATTTAACAACCGGTTCTCTGCCTTAAAGATTTCTTCCAACAACCAGTTTGCCAAACTGCTCAAAATGTTAACAACCGGTTCTCTCGAAGTGGTGCGAACCGGCTGAATCCCACTGCTGCATTTCACCCCTGGCCAGAAGGTACGGCTTTGGTGTGGTGTGAATGCATCTAATGCGACAATAAACCACAGGAGAAACTGGTTAAGCTAAGAGTGGCTTCTGACAGTCTGGGAAAACTACTTTTGAGTGATTCTTCCTGAAGTTTCAAAACAAAGTTGGATATGAATTCAAGTTTGCTGGGTTATAATTTTGCTACTTCCACTCCTTCCGGTGTTTCTCTGTTAGAAGGCGAAAAAGTGTGGGTACAGTTGAGTAGCCTTTCTGAGATACAGGCAAGAGATACATAAACGTAATATTCTACTTGGAGAATATTTCGCAAAGCCTCGTACGTGTTCCAGATGCGGAGATTTTCATGAGAACATGGCTGTTCTGACGTTGATCCTTCTTAATTCCTCACAGCTTTACATGGACTGAGTTCCCACCTTCAAATTAACCTTAGCAGTCACCAAACACACTTTCTCAGTTTTCTGCCAAGGGATTGTCCCAGTCTTTAGAAAGAATGCATCTTGCTATAAATCAAAGCTCTGACAAAATGAAATCCCAACACTGGAAGTTTTTAAGAAGAGGTTTGGAGAACCGTTTGTCTGAAGTGGTGTAGGGTTTCCTGCCTAAGCAGGGAGTTGGACTAGAAGACCTCCAAGGTCCCTTCCAACTCTGTTAGTCTATTCTATTCTTTGAGAATAATCAAACTTGCTCCTACTTTTAGGAAGAATAGTAGATTATCTTTGAATGAGTAAGAGTTGTTCCAACCAACCTTCCTTTTTCTAATTTCCAAGCCCTGTGTCCTGCAAACTCGGTGCATAAGATGCAAAAAATTTAAATCTTTCTTGCTCAAAAAGTTGGATTACTAAGAGCCTTGGTAGTACAGTGGTCTAAAGCACCCTGCTATTAACACCAGCTGCCTGCAATTATTGCAGGTTCAAATCTCACCAGGCTCAAGGTTGACTCAGCCTTCCATCCTTTCTAAGGTAGGTAAATTGAGGACCCAGTTAGTGGGGGCAATAAGCTGACTTTGTATAAATATACAAAAGTATGAAGGCTACTGCTTAGCGCATTGTAAGCCGCCCTGAGTCTCCAGAGAAGGGCGGCATATAAATCAAATTTTTTTTAAAAAGAGAGAGAGAATGGAAGTGACCATGTTGGCTAACAGTCTGGTGTTGAAAAGTTATTCGAAAATGTCATATCTAGCTTTTATTACTGATGTTTTGGTCGCCACATTACCAAAAAAGATGTTGAGACTCCGGAAACGGTGCAGAGAAGAGCAACTAAGATGATTAAAGGCCCCTGGAGACGACAACATATGAAAAACGGTTGCAGGCATTGGGAATGGCCAGTCTAGAGAAAAGAAGGATCAGAGGTGACATGATAGCAGTGTTCCAATATTTGAGGGGCTGCCAGAAAGAAGAGGGGGTCAACTTATTTTCCAAAGCACCAGAAGGGAAAACAAACAATGGATGGAAACTAATCAAGAAGAGAAGCGACCTGGAATTAAGGAGAAACTTCCTAACAGGGAGGACAATTAACCAGTGGAACAGCTTGCCACCAGAAATTGTGGGTGCTCTATCACTGGAAGGCTTTTAAGAAGAGACTGGACATCCACTTGTCTGAAATGGGATAGGTTTCTCTGCTTGAGGAAGGGGTTGGACTAGAAGACCTCTAAGGTCCCTTCCAACTCTGTCGTTCTTGTATTCTATGTATTTTTTTTCCCCTGTTGTTTTTGGTCAAATTCTGGGCAGCCTCTCGGGCTTTTCTGCCAAAATAATCAAGATGGGGAAATTTCCCCAAACGTTGTGGGGCCACCTGGAACAGCAGGTAGTATTTTAAGTGTCGCACGATACAGTTCAAAGGTGAAGAAATATTTCTCCCTCCGTGCGTAGGGAAATCAATGTGTGAAAAAGAAGATGATGGACCAGAGAGTTTGCTTCATTTGGTCATTCGTCCGTTCCCGAGGCGTGCAGAAAATAAAATCAAATTCTCCGCTCGGGCGATCAACCAAGTGCTTCTGTGGGTATTGTTCAGAAATTAGAAGTTTTTTTGCATTGTTCGGGATGCGTTGCTAAGACTGCCGATCCGATTTTTAAATTCTGCTCTCTGAATTCGCTTAACCAGCAGACCAAGTTAGTCTTTTGCGCGGCTGGTCTCGAAAAAGCCACAAAACGGCCACACAGTTTGAGTTGCCGAGTGTCTGATTTTAGAAGAAAAACTGAAAATTGAATTCGGTCTCCTCCTGCTTTTTTTTTTTAAATCAACCTTAGCTGTCGGAAACTGGGTTGAGGAAACGCAAGGCCGTTTTGCTTTTTTTGTGAACGTTGTGGTTTCACATTTAGAAGAAATATTTTCTTCACCGAAAACTTTGCTGCAGGTTGGCTTTCTAAAGGCACCCAACTTCCGAATACCGTTTCCTGCTGTGCACGACGGTGGCTTAGATGTAGCTTGCTGGAAAGTGTGATTTCCTCTTAAGCAGCTGTCTTGGCTGCAGAGTTTGGAAACTTTGAAAGTAGGTTTTCGAATCGCATTTCCCAAATTTGACCCCCTCGGAGTTCCCGAATTCTACCCCGATCCTGGCAATCTGAAACGACTCAAGATTTAATTATTATGCGTCGGATTGATTTTACGCGTATTAGTTTTGTGCATATATTTTAGGCTAATTTTGTGCGTATAGTTCAGCGGTTAAAAGCGTTCGCTTGTTGAAAAACTGCTGGAGGGTTTTTGTTTTTTTCTCTCTCTCTGAAGACCTTTTCCAGAATAGGAAATATTCACTTATTCTAATGAATAAGTCTTGGAAGATTGATTTGATAACATTGAGACTCTGGAAAGATTGTAGAGAAGAGCAACAAAGAGGATTAGGGGACCAGAGGCTAAAACATATAAAGAATGGTTGCAGGAACTAGGTATGTCTAGCTTAGGGGTCAGCAACCTGCGGCTCCGGAGCTGCATGTGGCTCTTTGGGCCCTCTGCTGTGGCTCCCTGTCTGGCTGGCCCCGCCCCTCGCCCTCCCCTCCCAGTCACTTCTCGCCTGGCCTGAGAAGGTAAGGGTGACGACGGGCAATGGAGAAGCGGCCAGAGCAGAGACAGCGAGATACAGAGAGAGGAGGAGAGAGAGAGACACAGAGAGAGATATAGAAAGAGAGGAAGAGAGGGGGAGAGGGAGGGAGGGAGAGAGGGGAGAGAGAGAGATGTCAAAAGGATTTTGTGGTTCCCGGTGTTTTTTAACAACTGGTTCCCTGCCCTAATGACGGGCTGGGTAGGCATGGCTAGGGATCATGTGACTGGTGGAAGTGAGTGACATTGATTTGGGCATGCCCACCTAGATTTTGTGGCTCCCGGTGTTTTCTTTTCTGTGGGAAACGGGTCCAAATGGCTCTTTGAGTATTTAAGGCTGGTCTAGTTTGATGAAGAGAAGGACTAGGGGAGACATGATAGCAGTCTTCCAATATCTCCGGGGCTGCTACAAAGAGGAGGGAGTCAAGCTATTCTCTAAAGCCCCCGAGGGCAGGACGAGAAGCAACGGATGGAAACCAATCAAGGAGAGAAGCAACCTAGAACTCAGGAGAAATTCCCTGACAGTTAGAACAATTAATCCATGGAACAACTTGCCTCCAGAAGTTGTGGGAAGTTCCATCACTGGAGGTTTTCAAGAAGAGACTGGACAGCCATTTATCTGGAATGGTCTAGGGCCGTGATGGGGAACCTATGGCACATGTGCTGGAAGTGGCACGCAGAGCCATCTCTCCGGGCACGCCAGCCATCACCTGTTGCTCTTTTGAGTTCCGGCACGTGACTGCATGCCAGCCAGCTGGCCTTCACGTGTGCATGTGCACTAGAAACAGCAGAATACCAGGTGACCGGCATGCAGAAGCTCAGCACACGCATGTGCGTCGGGAGCTGCTCGTCTGAATTCCGGTGCTCCCCCCATTTTGGCCCTCGGTGCTGAAAAGTTTCACCAACACTGGTATAGGGTTTCCTGTTTGAGCAGGGAATTGAACTACCGTGCTTTCCCGAAAATAAGACCCTGTCTTATTTTTTTTTAACCCCGAAATAAGCGCTTGGCCTTATTTTCGGGGAGGTCTTATTATTTTGGAGCCAGACGGGGTTCCTCTTGCCGTCTTACCTGATTTCCAGCTCTGCGTTTAAATATTTTCGGGGAGGGCTTATTTTCGGGGGGGGAGGCTTATTTTAGCCCATACGCTCAAAAGCCCGATTGGGCTTATTATCAGGGGAGGTCTTATTTTCGGGGGAACGGAGTAGAAGACCTCCGAAATCCCTTCCAATTCTATGTTCTGTGTTTTTAAGATGGAGACTATTCAACGGCGGCTTTGGAAGTCCTGACAGATCTCAAGAGTTACCCTTGGTTGGTTTGATTACGGATGGACGTTCTCGTGCGCCAGAGGTGTTATGTACTCCTTTGCTCAAGTGATGAGTGATGCATTGCACGCCTGATAAAAAGAAGCCAAGCTGACTTGGTCGACTTTTCTGAATGGTGGGCAGGAATGCCGACGATGTAAACTATAAGTCATCGTTAACCGATAGTAGGAACGCTGCCGATAAGAAGAGTGTATCTCCTACTCTAAGGAGGCTGTGGTGTAAAATAGCCTGAATGGTTTAACTGGTTATCTATTTGTACTGCCTCTCTAACTTAACTTAATAACTTAATTAACAAATAGTCAGTAACAAAGTTGGAAGGGACCTTGGAGGTCATCTAGTCCAGCCCTCTTGCTCATGCAGGAGACCTATACGAGGGATTCGAACCGCCGAATTTTCTGATCGGCCAGCTCAGCGTCTTAGCCACTCAGCCACGTAAGGGAGCAAGTCCTTGACTTACATTCACAATCAGGGCAGAATTTCCATTGTTGATTAAGGCAGTTAAGTCTCTCTGGGCACGATGAGAATATATATCTCATCTGAATGAAACTCCTCATTGGTGACAGGAAGGGCATCCGGCCAGTAAACACTCAGCTCCATTCAGTTGCCCAGATTCTACCCCGCTAAGGGATTATGGGGGTCATTAAATGAAGACGATCAAGGCAGTTAAGTGAGACATGCTGGTTTTATGACCTTGTTTGCCACGGTCGTCGAGCCAATCACTGCCATTGCAAAGCGAATCATGCGGTCGTTAAGCAAAACCGCCTTCCCCCGTTGGCTTGGCTGCTCCGAAGCTGGCTGGAAAGATGATCGCGTGACCCTGGGATTCTGCAACCGTCAGAAACACACGCCAGTTGCCAAGCGCCCGAATTTTTGATCACAAGAGTGTGGGGATGCTGTGAGGGTCGCGAGTTCGAGAACTGTTCATAAGTCACCTTTTTCAGTGTTGTTGCAACTAGGAATGGTTGTAAGTCAAGAACGGCTGTAGTTCGTTGGCTGCTGTTCTAGAACCTGCAGATCGTTCCCTTCTGTTGTATGCCAGAATTATGTGGTACATCCTTTCTTAATTATACCCTCCTCACTGCGTTGAGTGGCAGTTCAGTTGCCAACTCTTTGTTTGTGGGAATGTCGCCCTTAAAAGTTGGCATCGTTCATTGTAAGATTTGCTGGTCCCGAATGTGCAGAATTGACATTAACTTCATCATCATCTCCTTTTAATGACCCCATAGTCCCTTGCATCGAGGCGGAGTCTGGGCAACTGAATGGAGCTGAGTGTTTACTGGCCGGATACCTTTCCTGTCACCAGTGAGGAGTTTTGTTCAACAGATATATATTCTCAGTGTGCCCAGAGAGAGACACAAAATATCTGCACAGAGTTGGCACTAACTTTATCATCATCTCCTTTTAATGACCCCATAATCCAGGGGTGGGAATGGAGATTTTGCAATATCCTTCCCTTGGAGTGGGGTGGGAATGGAGATTTTGTAATATCCT
>WNWU01000078.1:2183961-2198817 GCA_012654045.1 Ptyas mucosa
TTCCTTCCTTCCTTCCTTCCTTCCTTCCTTCCTTCCTCCTTTCTTTTACCTTCCCCCTCCCCTTCTGCTCCTTTCCATTCCGTCTATCTTTTTTTCTTCTTCCTTCTTGCCCGCCTTCCTTCCTTCCTCCTTTCTTTTACCTTCCTCCTCTCCCCTTCTCCTTTCCCTCCCTCCCTCCCTCCCTTCCTTCCTTCCTTCCTTCCTCTTTCCCTTCCCTTCCCCTCTTCTTCCCTTTTCTTCTCTCTCGTCTTCCTCTTTCTGTTCCATTCTAGATGAAGTTTTAGGCAAAAGGAAAATCTGTCTGCCCGGTAGCAACGGAGACTGTCTTTTGGAGAGCAAGAAATCTCGAAGCGAATCCCCGAAAGGTGAGAAAAGGAAACTGTCTTTACAATTTCTGCCGGGGTGGTGAAGTTGTGTCTGCTTTTGAAGGAAGGGAGGAAGGAACGAAGGACACTGAAAGGAAGGAAGAAGAGACGGGGGAGTGGGGGAAGAAAGGAAGGAAGAAAAGAGACAAGGGAAGGAGGGAGGGAGGAAGAAAAGAGGAAGGAAGAAGAGACGAGGGAGGAAAGAAAGGAAGGAAGGAAGAAGAGAGACGGAGGGAGGAAGGAAGGAGTGAAAGAGGAAGGAAGAAGAGACAAGGGAGGGAGGGAAGGAGGAAAGAAGGGAAGGACGGAAGGAAGAAGAGAGACAAGGGAACAAGGGAGGAAGGATGGAATGGATTCATTTCCAGGCTCCTGTCTTTGAGAAGATTTATTTTCAAAATTATTTGGAACTTTAATCAGGTCGACCCAGAGTAGTCGAGATGCCGGGCGTCTGTTTGGCCTATTTCCCCCCTTTATCCAAATTTATTATCAGTTAACAATCTTTTGGAGTATTTTCCAAATAGCTCACCCCTCCTTTCCTCCTTAAGGGGTTGTGCCCCGAATCCTTCTGCTTGTTATCTCCTCCCCTTCCTGCCTCTTCAGGGCCTCCGCCCCAATCAGCAAAGTTATGGGTAGTCCTCGCTTAACGACCGTCCGAAGTTAGGACAGCCTCAGAAAGGGTGAGCTTGGTGGGTCTTGCACTTCTGACCGTCGTAAAACATTGCCGTCCTCCCTAATCCCATTGAGTATGCTGGATTCGTTTTAACGACCACGGGGTTTGCTTTGCAACCGTCATAAAAACGGTTGGAGAATCAAGCCAGATCATTATGATGACTTGTTAATGGCACGGGCTTTTTCGTGGCATCGGCTAAAAGCAAGGAAAACTTTCCAGTTACTGCCTCCAACTTCCATTTTAAGGGGGTGGGGGGGTTCAAATCCCGGGGAAGGAAATTCGAACCTTGCGCAGGGAGAACGCTCTCGTCAATGAGTCCAGCTGCAATTCCACTTGGATTGCTTAGAAACACTGGGAAGGATGGAGGAAGCAACACCTGTCTCTTAATCTCCCTAGATTTTGGGGTGGGGGGGGGGGGAAACCTAGCCTCGTGGCATACCCCTTATTGATAAAACCGTGTTGGAAATTCCAGGATGATCTTAAACCAGCATTGTTGGCTTCGTTTTGTTTTTTTTTTAATTGTTTAAATGCAACCTACAATTTGCAATTTGTGCCCCTCCTTCTCCCAGGCCTTTTGAATAACCCCCCAAAGGAGTTTGCAGGAACCCCCCCCCCACTTCTAAAAAGGCTTCCCCAAATGAGTGTTGTTGTTGTTAGTTGCGAAGTCATGTCCGACCCATCGCGACCCCATGGACCACGTTCCTCCAGGACTTCCTATCCTCTACCATCCTCCGGAGTCCATTGAAGCTCACGCCGACTGCTTCAGTGACTCCATCCAGCCACCTTGTTCTCTGCCGTCCCCTTCTTCTTTTGCCCTCCATCGTTCCCAGCATTCGGCTCTTCTTCCTTCTCATTCGGTGGCCAAAGGATTTGAGTTTCCTCTTCAGGATCCGGCCTTTTAAAGAGCAGTCAGGGTTGATCTCCTCTAGGACTGACCGGTTGGATGGCCTTGCAGTCCAAGGGACTCGCAGGAGTCTTCTCCAGCACCAGAGTTCAAAGGCCTCCATTCTTTGGCGCTCAGCCTTCCTTACGGTCTCAACTTCCGCAGCCAGACATTGCAACTGGGAAAACCATCGTGAGTGAAAACCAAATGAGTAGGGGGGCCCTTTTCAAACTTACCTTTCCCTCTTTTCCCCTTGTAAATGGGCAGCTGTCAATAACGCCAATCAAGGGCTCCCTCCCGGCATGCTAATGATTTTATCCAAGGAGGACGTAAGCTCTTTCAAAAGGCCATTTCTACAATTTTGAATCTGCTTCTGGATGTCAATTCTTGGATATTTTCTTTCCTAATTCTCCTTTTTCACCCCTTCCTCTTCCTCTTTTCTGTGCGTGCGCGCGCATGCACACACACACACACACACTCCCTTTCCCTCCCTCCCCTCTCTCTGTCTCTCTCTCTCTGTGTGTCTCTCTGTCTCTGTTTCTCTGTCTCTCTCTGTATCTCCCTCTCTCTCTCTCTCCCTCCCTTTCTCTCTGTCTCTGTCTCTCTCCCTCTCTCTCTCTGTCTCTCTCTCTTTCTCTCTGTCTCCGTCTCTCTCTCTCTGTCTCTCTCTTTCTCTCTGTATCTCTCTCTCTGTCTCCCTTTCTCTCTGTCTCTGTCTCTCTGTCTCCCTCTCTCCCTCTCTCTCTCTGTCTCTGTCTCCCTCTCCCTCTCCCTCTCTCTCTCTCTCTCTCTCTCTCTCTCTCTCTCTTTCTCTCTGTCTCCCTCTCTCTCTCTCTCTCTGTATCTCTCTTTCTCTGTTTCTCTCTCTTTCTCTCTCTCTCTCCAGGCTCCCGTTGCATCCTCTGAAAAATTAATCAAGGTGATAGCAGTTTAATCTATCTTGCGGAGACGCTGAGCTTTAATCAGGCTTTCGTGAAACCCAGCCATCTATCGCTTTGGGGATCAATGCCACGCGTCCCCTCCCTTCTCCTCCCCAAACCGAAGTCGTTCCAGCCACGCGCGCGCCCCCTCCCCTTCCTCAACTTCCCAATTGGCGTTGTGATCAATCACCTTGCCTGTCCCCCCCTCCCCTCCTTCGTCCCCGCCAGCTTAATTATTTTATTTTTATCGATTGGTTGATTAAATGTTTACGCCTCCCCGACTCTTGGGGGAGCGAGGTTTCGCAAATAAAAGACACACGACTATAAATTAATACAAGGATAAAAAAACAAAACATACAAAGGAGACACGCACACAATCTGGGTAACTCACGCTGTCCTTGCCTGGGTTTGCAGTTCTAGCGAAAAAAGATTGTGAGGGGGGGGGGTCTTCCTTGCTTTAAAATGGCTCCCCGGGGACCCTTTTGCGGCCTGCCTTGGGGTTATGAGCCCCTTTCATCTACTATGCTGAACCTAGTTCCCGGAATAACCCACTTTCTGGATTTACAGTCTCTAAACTCTTAGCCACAAATTAACCGAGATTATCCAAGCTCGGTGCGTTGTCCGAACGCAGCCATTTGACTTCTGGGCTCTCCAGTTCATCTTCCCTTATTCACCCATTGGTTGAGCTGCTGTGATGTCACAGAATAATCCACAAAGGCTCCGCCCGTCACCGAAGAAATCTCTGTTTTCTGATCATCGTTACTTCCGTGGAAGGAACGCGAGAAGTGAGATTGGCGAATGGGATGAAATTCTCAAATTTGGGGGGGGGGGTTGTCACCGTGAGCCGCGTCACGTTTCTGAAGCCCTAACCTTTTCCTGTTTTGCATCTGATAATATCGTGATACACTGCCCCTGAACGGTGAAGCTCCACATCCCATCACCTTCATTAAGTACGGCTCGACAGAACCTTGCATAAATAGTGGCCCATAAATAAATAAATATATATATTGGTTGGGGGCTTGACTGTGCTCTGATTGGAGCAGCCAAGCCCCCAACCAATCAGAACATACCTCCACCCAATCAGAACACAGCGAAGCTCCCACTCAATCAGTTCACACCCCCACTGGCAGTTAAAAGGAAGAAACAGCTGCAATCACACATTGCTCCTAGAAGCACGAAGCCGAAAACACCAGCCTGAAGATGACGAATGAGACTTCGTCGAAACGTCGCCAAGACACTTCCAATAACCCGAATAACCAAAGACCTACATACAAACACCCATATATATATATTATTTTAATCCCTTCCATCTGCAGCAATATCCTTATTGCATTCAATGTCTTTTTTTAAAAAAATTGAACATTTTTGCTGGAAGTCAGTGAACTCAGCTGGATTCCGCTCTTGAATCAATTCTGAGAAATCAATCCCACTTGTTTTGCGCATTCGGATCAATTCGAATCCCCCAATCCGGCCTGATTCGAGTGGGGGACGGGGGAGGGGAGAGGTGAGGTGCCTCTAAAAAGCAAGCGCGTAGTTTAAAATCGCCAGAAGCATCGGACACGATCCAAACAGTTTTGAATCGATTTGGCCTTTTTTGTTCCGGTCGTGATCCGCGTTCGAAATCCATCTCGGTCCGATGCTATGGTACCAGTCACTTGGGCTGACCCACCTTAATCAAGTTTCTTTGAGTCTTTTTATTTATTTATTTATTTTTATAATTTTATTCATAAACATTTTTGAATACAGTGTATTGCCAGGGTATACCATTTACAAGGGGGCGGGGGAAAGGCCAGATAGAAAATAAGGAATAAATATTAACACATCAACTAATAACAGTGATAATAATATCATAACACAGGTACTGAGAATAATAGTAATAATATAATAATAGTATGAAGGCTATTGCTTAACGCATTGTAAGCCGCCCTCAGTCTCCGGAGAAGGGCGGCATATAAATTGAACCAGTCAATCAGTCAATCATTTTAACTTAAGTTTCTTTTTATATTGGCTTATTTACATTTTTGTTAACAATAATGATTGTAGTTATAAACCATCTCTATTTTTAATACAAACATTTATTTTCTTCCTCTAATTTCTACCTCTTTCTTGTCTCTAACCACTCAGAAAATCTATTCCATATCGAATAATATTCGGTCTCTTTTTTATCTTTTATTTTTAAAGTTAGTCTGTCCATTTCAGCACAATCTAAAAAAATTTCGAATTACTTCCTCATCTGACGGGGTGTTCTCATTTTTCCAGTATTTAGCAAATACCCTGTTTCCCCCAAAATAAGACATCCCCTGATAATAAGCCTTTTCAGCACATGGAAATAAAGCCAAGCGCTTATTTCAGGGTTCAAATAAATATAAGACAGGGTCTTATTTTTGGGGAAACAGGGTATATAAAACTAAATATGTGTGGTCCCTTTAACAAAACCCTCTGGTATTATGCCCAACAAATACATTTCTGGTTTCAGATCTATATTCTGTTTAATTATCTTTTCCATCCAGCTATGTATTTTCTTGCTTTGATACACATCCACCACATAGGATAGTAAGTACCTGCGATCTGATTGCATTGCCAGCATTTAGCAGACAGATTACCGAACATTAGTTTCTGTGAGCCTTTAAAACCATCTGCATGTGTTTTGCTTTGACTGTTCCAAGCATTAAGCTTCTCGGCAAGAGCCGGGCAGTGATGTCAAGACGGTGTTTCCTGCCCATGTGCAGAGTTTCCTACGACATTTCCCTCTCCTCTCCCTCTTCTGCTGCATCTTTGGGCTGTTAGGAGATGAAGGTGTCAAACTGAGCAGAATATACAAGTGTAGAAAACACGCACACACCACAGAAAAATTATAAAGGTTGTGGGTTTGCTACTTGGTCAGATTTTTTTCAGCGTGTCTTCTCCGCAGCTGAGAATTTGCAAAATGGGGGGGGGGGCAGCTTTAGGCTCTTCCCCCTCCCCAACCGTCAAAGTGAGAATGGAAGGGGAATTGCCAAGTTGTCTGCCTTGATGGGAAGAGTGGGGGGGGGGCAGTTTCTCTCCTCCCCCCCCTCCTGTTTTTTACCTGGGGGCTTTCCCCGTGCGATGTGTTGACAGTAATTAAAAATGCCACACTCTCTTTCTCTCTCGGTCCTATTTCCTGCAACCGCTAGCTTATTACCGGAGGGGGGAAATGATTGTGCTCTTGAAACTGGACGGATTTTCCTTCCTCTCCCGCACACTTGCACACACATACATAGCCGTGTGCGCACACACGGATCCGGGGAAGGAGATGACAGACAGTTGGTGCAATGGGGCGTTTTGTCTCTTGGGACTTTCGGGGTCGTTCGGCCGCTGAATGTGGGTGGGCTTGTCAGTCACTGGTAGGGGGGTATTGGCAGTGGGAAGGTTGGGGAAGGGGGGGGTGAGTTCGAAAGTCTAGACAAGGTTGCTTACTTCCCTGGGGTGAGGAGTGGGTTGCAAGTCTTTTCTCTGCTTCGTTAACCCCCTCCCCCAATGAACAGGTCTCCATGCTGGTAGGTTTCCTGCCTGGAAAAAGGAGAATTTCGGTGTCGTTGTTTTTTTTGCACAATGCAAGAAAAGTGAGTTTTAAAGCAATAGCAATAACACTTATCTACCGCTTCATAGTGCTTTTACAGCCCTCTCTAAGCGCTGGCTCAAGAGGGACGCGGTGGCTCAGTGGCTAAGACGCTGAGCTTATCGATCAGAAAGGTCGGCGGTTCGAATCCCTAGCGCCGCGGAACGGGGTGAGCTCCCGTTACCTGTCCCAGCTTCTGGCAACCTAGCAGTTCGAAAGCACGTAAAAAAAATGCAAGTAGAAAAATAGGGACCACCTTTGGTGGGAAGGGAACAGCGTTCCATGCGCCTTTGGCATTGAGTCATGCCGGCCACATGACCACGGAGACGTCTTCGGACAGCGCTGGCTCTTCGGGCTTTGAAACGGAGATGAGCACCGTCCCCTAGAGTCGGGAACGACTAGCACATATGTGCGAGGGGAACTAAGAGGTTTACAGAGTCAGCCCTCTTGCCCCCAACAATCTGGGTCCTCATTTTACCCACCTCGGAAGGATGGAAGGCTGAGTCAACCTTGAGCCGGTGAGATTTGAACTGCCGAACTGCAGCTGAAGTAGCCTGCAGAGAGCAGATCTGCTTAAAAATTAGACTTGGGTCTTGGGAAGTGTGCCCCACACCACGGTGCTGGGGTGATCTCCTTCCCACTCTTCCTTTTTTCCCAATCCTTTCGCGCGGAATCTCCTTGTGGCGTCTCTTCCATCGCCAAACAAGGATTTTCTTGGTTTTTTGGATAATCGGGAACCGTCAGCTCGGTCCCGCTTTGCTTACCAACAGAAATTCGGCTACCGATTATGGTTCGTACGTTGAGGGCTGCTTGCAAGATGGAAAGCTCTACGGTTGCACTTCCAAACAGCCTTTGAATCCTTGACAATGGTAGTTTGTGGCCGTAAATGAATTTATCTTCCTCTTCTGCCGCCTGGATTTTTCCATCAAGTTGCGACTTTTTTCTGGCACCAAAATGTTGAAACATTTCATACAAAAGTGATGTGTAAATAGCGTGAATTTAAAAACAATGATAGAGAGAGAGAGAGAAACCAGTGAAGCTTCCTCCAGTTAGCATCTTCCAACTCCCACGAACAATTTTAGTCTTTGCTTTGCAGCTGAAAATAGCAACGAGACGTTTAAACCGGCTGCTTTTGATGTCCAGGTCTTGCTAACGGAGTCTTCTTTAATCAGATTTGTTGTTAAAGAAAAGGCAATGGCGTTGCAGAAGTCTCGACAGCGAGATACGTTCCCTCGAGCGCTTAAATTCGGCTAGACTTATAATTCTCTTTTTAAAGGAGAGTTGGGGGGAAAAAAAGAGGCGGAACCCCGGACAAAAAGTCTTTCCAAAAATATATATATCCAGAAATAGTTAAATTCAACAGTCCTTCTGCTGCATCGCGTGCTAAAATGTGCTAGACTCCGTCGGTAGGGGATTTTGACACTCCGTAAAGCGAGGCACCATTCGTTGGGCGCCAAATCCTTTCCCGGGCCTCGTTTTCAACTCTTCGCACCCGTATTCGGAATCATGAGGATTAGAAACGTAACTCGGCGAAGGGAACGCCGCGATGTAAAAAATGGTAAGAACCCCTTCTTTCTCGCTATTCATCCTTCCTTTTTCTTTTTGCCTTTCTGCCCCCCACAGAAAACTCCCACACGCCCTTGTTAGAGGGCCCGGTGACGCAGATGACTCCGGAGGAAGATTACCGGCGGCTGATGTCCGCACTCAATGAACACAGCACTTTCGAAGAGCAACAACAGCAACAGCAGCGTCTCTACCAGTTGGCCGGCGGGATCTCCGTCCCGAGTCACAGCGGTGAGGAATGGGGAATTCTGGGAGTTGAAGTCCGCGCATTTTGAAGAGCGCAGAGAAGAGCAACAAAGATGGTTTTATGGGGGTGGGGGGCACGGAGGCTAAAACATCCCTTTGGAAGAAATGTCCTTCTGGGTTCAGTTCCAAGTGGGGAGAAACATGGCGGCTGCTTGGAAAGATGATTTTTCACGGTGGACGGGATCACATGCCGCAAAGAGAAAAATTAAGGGAAGAGTCGCTGAGAGTGCCTGGGTTTTATACCCTCTCTGGGTTTTTGAATTCGAACTTGCATTCTGATTGGTTGTCAAGACTCCCATGGGGTCATGCAGGGGGGGGGGTAACTTTGTAGGTTGTCTGTGTCCTAGGCTTGGTTGAGCCTCGCTGGGTGATGATGTAATCAAAAGGGCTTTGGAATTCCTATTACGGCTCTGCCTGAAGGAGGTAGATCTTCGTTATGTAGAATAGACTGACCCAGGCCTTAACGGCCCGTAGACAAAGGTGTGGGGGCTGATTTTCTGCCTCCCTTTTCGGGGAAATATTCTGCCCTTTTCATATTTCCTACAATATCTCATTTTCCTAGGAGACGGGTGGGTGTGCCGACTTCCTACAATAGGAAGGACGATTGCAGGAATTGGGGGTATCTAGTTTAGTGATAAGAAGGACCAGGGAGGGATACCATGGTCCCAGTATTTGAGGGGCTGCCCCAAAGAGGAGGGGGTTCAAACTATTTTCCAAAGCACCCAAAGGCCAGACAAGGAATAATGGATGGGAACTAAGCAAGGAGAGATTCGATCTGGAAGTAAGAAATATTTAACGGATCAGTGAACAGCTTCAGAGGTTACGGGTTGCTTCATCCCTGGAGGCTTTTAAGAAGAGATTGGACAGCCGTATTCGTCTGAAACGGTACAGGTTTCTTATTTGAGCAGGGGGTTGGACTAGAAGACCTCCAAGGTCCCTTCCGATTCTGTTATTCTATTCTGTGAAAGTGGCCAAGTTTTGGGGAGGGGGAAAAAACGTATGTTTAAAGCCTATAAACGCTTCAACACTGGTTATTTTGGGGGGGTCTGATTAGGATTGGTGCGGTGGCCTAGAGGTGGAGCTCTCGCCTCGCAATCAGGAGGCTGTGAGTTCGATCCTAGGTAGAGGTGGATATTTCTCTCTCTGGGCACGATGAGAATATATAGGCCTGTGATGGCGAACGTATGACACGCGTGCAGAAGTGGCACGCAGAGCCATCTCTCCAGGCACGCGAGCTGTCTCCCGTTGCTGTTCTGGGTTCCGGCGCGCTGGCCAGCTGGTCTTCACGCACGCGGGAGTGCCGGAAACCGGAAGAGTGTCCACTCGGTGTGCATGCACGCATCAGGAAGATGATCTGGCTTCCGGCGCGCATATGCTCACCGGGCAGCTGCCCTTCCGGTTTTCGGTAACCGCGCACGCACTCCCGTTTCGGCATTCGGTGCCGAAAAGCTTCGTCAACACTGATATAGGCTGAATTAAAACTCCGCATTGGTGACAAGAAAGGCATCCGGCCAGTAAACAACTCGGCTCCATTCAGTTGCCCAGACTCCAGCCTGCTAAGGGATTATGGGGTCGTTTAAAAAAAAAAAAAAGAGATGATAATGATTTGGGGGTCTGATTGTAAACCCAGGATGGCCACTTCTGAGCAGTGCAAAGTTTTTTTGGTTTTTTTTTTTTTGCTCTTATCGGCTGGAAGATGTTTTAATTCGCCCTTGGTGCTTGGAGGGTGCCCGCTGGGGGAGCAAGGCTCAATTATAAATGGTATTTCTGCCAGGCGAAGCTCTTGATGATATGCAGGCACCAACTCATCTTTAATTATTTAGGGGTTTTTTTTTGGTTCTTTATTTATTTATTTGCGGCTTTAATTGCGGCGTCTGCTTCTTCCTCCTCCTCCCCAACTCGTTTCCCCCCCCACCCTGATTCTGCATTTCCCTCCTTGTAAATAGGTTTATAAGCAGCTATGAGGGTTTCCCCCTTCCCTCCTTTATATTTGATTAAGCTTGCATCAAAATAAAAACACGGAAAATGTTCTAGAGCAGGGATGGCTAACCTTTTTGCCGTCGCGCGCCAAAAGCGGGGGTCGCGGGGGGGGTCGCGCCCACATGTACCCACACCTGTAATTCAGTGTGCCCCCCCCCATGCATGGATGCACAACACCCCTGCGCTCCTCCCGGTTTTGTCACGCGATGGCATGGTGAGCCCAGTAGGCCCGTTTTTCGCCGGAAACAGCCCGTTTGCCGACTTCTGGTGGGACCGGAAGGCCTGGTTTTTTTTTTCCCCTCCCCAGGCTCCAGAGCCTTTCTAGGAGCCTGGGGAGGGCAAAAACGGCCCTCCCCACCCCCCGGAGGCGCTCCGGAGGCCGGAAATAGCCTGTTTCCTGACTTCCAGTGGGCCTGGAAGGACCGAAAATCAGCTGGCCGGCACACACATGCTCGCCGGAGCTGAGTTAGGGCGATGCTCACATGCCCACCGATATGGCTCCAGGTGCCACCTGTGGCACGCATGCCACAGGTTTGCCATCACGGTTCTATAGATTCAGTAGGCTGGAGTTTTCGTTCGGCTAGCTCACATCCCGAAGGCCAGCCGAAACTCTTCTCATTCCTTTCAAAGCCCCAAATTTGGCCTCTCTTCCGGGGTGAGATTTTGGCCGCGGGAGCCTTGAATCCGTCAATGGAACGTTGCACACGCTCAGGGGCACGCTTGACCCGCCGCGAAAAGAACGCGCTGAATTCGCCGGCAAGCCTAATCTTGGCTCCATTCGATTCCACAAGGGTTGGCGACGACTGATAGCGGATTTTATTCCTCTCGGCACAGATATCCTCCGAGCGCGTCAAGAGGTCGCCTCGCGAAACCCCAGCAGCTTAGAGCCTCACCTTCCCTCGGCCAGCAACTCGTCCAGCCAGCGCAGAAAGCAGGGGCTTCCTCAGCACCGGGATTCACACTTCAGCGAGAGGTACCTCGACGCCGTGCCCATTCTTACCTTCGTACAGGCGGTCCTCGGCTTACGACTTGTTTAAGCGACCGTTCAGAGTTAACGACGGCGCTGAGAAAAGTGATTTACTTACAATTATCATGACCTGCTGGCTTCGGCAATTCTGTGGGAAAGCTGGCGGGGAAAGGCCACCAATCCTCATCTTGCAATGTGTCGCTTAACGACTGCATAACCAAAAAACAAACAAACATTGGTTAAAATCAGGCCTGGTCAAACCACACGGCTGAACAATTAAGTTTTCTGGTTCCGGTGACGGTCGTAAGTCGAGGACTGTCTCCATAGCTCCTTTGCAAAACGGGGAAGCCGTGCCAAGGTCTGGGGCTCGAACAAAAGCCAACGGCAGGCAGAGAGATTTATGGCGTCTCCCTTTCTCTGGGAGGTGGGCGGTAATGCACATTGGGGGGGGTCGAGGGGGGGGCCCTGGAAGCCGCTTGGCGTGGTGCTAAAATTCCATTTCAGCTTCCTGTTGGACTCCGCAGGGATTCGATCAGCATAGGGAGGCCATTGTGGCAGGAAGAATAATTAGCTGTTGAAAAATTCAGCCGGTTGCTGGAGGCAGCCAAGAAAAGAGAGGAGAGGAGAGGCAGGAGGGGGAAAGATCCGTTCCCGGTTTGCAGCCTTGCGGATGATGGGATATGGATGGGGGATCCCTCGCTGAGGAAAGGGGTTCAACATTGGCTGGAGGAAGCAGGCAGGAACGCCCCAGGTTCAGCGGTGAGGATGGGAAATTCTGGGAGTCCACACGTCTCGAGACTTTGGAAAGAGTGCAGAGAAAAGCCACAAAGATGATTTTGGGGGCGGCTGGAAGCTCAAACATAACGTAGGACGATGGCAGGAATTGGGTGTCTCTAGTTTAGCGATAAGGGACGCTAAAGACACTGAGCTTGTCGATCGAAAAGTCGGCAGTTCAGCGGTTCGAATCCCTAGCGTCGCGGAACGGGGTGAGCTCCCGTCACTTGTCCCAGCTTCTGCCAACCTAGCAGTTCGAAAGCCCGTAAAAAAAAAAAAAACGCAAGTAGAAAAAATAGGGACCCCCTTTCGTGGGAAGGGAACAGCGTTCCGTGCGCCTTTGGCGTTGAGTCACGCCGGCCACGTGACCACGGAGACGTCTTCGGACAGCGCTGGCTCTTCGGCTTTGAAACGGAGAGGAGCACCGCCCCCTAGAGTCGGGAACGAGTAGCGCCTATGTGCGAGGGGAACCTTTACCTTTGGTTTAATGAAAAGAAGGACGTGATAGCGGTGATCCAATATTTGAGGGGTTGCCACAAAGACAAGGGAGTCGAGCTGTTCTCCAAGCCCCAGAAGACGAGAAACAATGGATGGAAACTAACCGAGGAGAGAAGCAACCTGGAATTTAAGGAGAAACTTCCTAACGGCGAGGACAATTAACCAGTGGAACAGAAATCGTGGCGAGGAGGGAGGTTTTTAAGAAGTAACTAGACAGCCACTTATCTGAAGTATGGTATTGGTTCTCCTGCTTGAGGAGCAGAGGTCTGGACTAGAAGATCTCCAAGGTCCCTTCCGAGCTTAATTCTATTTTTAAGAAAAGGGGGGGGGGGGGAGGGGGGGGGCTGTGGGAGCGACGACGGGGTTAAAATGCAGCCGCGCACCGGGTGTGCCTGCTAATGACTTAGAAACATCGATTACGTGAAGGCCATTAGTGCGTATTGTTAAAGAAAAAGCCAATACTTTTAAAGCTTAGCAAACCCATTTGTTTCCTCTTAAAGGACATATCAAATTTAGCCACGGCGGGAGTTAAGATCCTCTAATATCTTTGCAGGCAGGTTTGGGAGGGGGGAAACGATACAGGTGGGGGGGAAGTATTTACTCGCGTGCAAACACGCAAAGCCAAGCGAGC
Source organism: Ptyas mucosa (assembly GCA_012654045.1). Lineage (NCBI taxonomy): Eukaryota > Metazoa > Chordata > Lepidosauria > Squamata > Colubridae > Ptyas > Ptyas mucosa. The sequence continues at coordinate 2,197,039 of WNWU01000078.1, forward strand.
GCCCATTATAGAAAACCGTATCGCTCCCCTTTCCCTTTTTAAAAGTTGATTTATTTATTTTTTAAAATAATTTATTTTTGGGGGGGGGAAGACTGATCTCGCATTGGCTCCCGGGGCTGCAAAAGGACAGGATTAGAACTCGTGGTCCGGAAAGAAAGCAGAGAAGCTCTCCTGGCTGAAAAGCAGGGGTGAAATGCACCCGGTTCGGGCCGGATCGCTCGATCCGGTAGTGATGACGGCGGGTGGTTCGGAGAACCGGTAGCAAAAATCCCTCCCTCCCCTACACACACACATCCATGCCCAGCTGAGCCGTGCGATCATCAGAGGCTTTTTTTTAACTTTTAAAAGCTTTTTTTCTACAACTTCTTCGGCCGAAAAAATGCTTTTAAAAGTAAAAAAAACCCAAAAACCTCTGATGATCGCGCGGCTCAGCTGGGATCGTCAGAGGCTTTTAAAAGCATTTTTTCTACAACCTCTTCCGCCAAAGAGGTTGTAGGGGGAAAAAAAACGCCTTTAAAAGCCTCTGATGATCCCAGCTGAGTTGCGAGAGAGAGAGAGAGAGAGAGAGAGAGAGAGAGAGAGAGAGAGAGAGAGAGAGAGAGAGAGAGAAGTCCATCTGTTTGGCTATATAGTTGGCCGTAGAGTTATGGCGTGTGTGACCCCCCCCTCCCCTGCAGAGAAGATCAGATTAATACCTGCAGTGTGACCGTAAATCTTGCCCCCCCACCCCACCCCCAGGCCCGTTTAATCCTTCCCAAGTAACGTCAGCCGCTCCTGCCAGCTCAGCTGCCCGTAAGCAGATTGGCCTGGGTGACACCGGATTCGCAAGAGCCGTTTGCCAAGTCCGAATTAACCCGTTTTTCGTGCCTCTCCCTGGGAGGGGAAATCCTTGCTTGGGGGAGGGCGGGGGGTGGGTGGGTGGGTGGGTGGGTGAGGGAAATGACCCATATTCCAGAAACTTTAAAAAGAAAAAAAACGTTTCCAGCCCTCAAGAATCTGTTTCTGTCATTTTCTTGGCAGATTTGGGGTTTTGTTTTGTTTGGTTTTGTTTTAATTTGATTTATATGCCGCCCTTCTCCGGAGACTCAGGGCGGCTTACAATGCGCTAAGCAATAGCCTTCATACTTTCGTATATTTATACAAAGTCAGCTTATTGCCCCCACAAACCGGGTCCTCATTTTACCCACCTTAGAAAGGATGGGAGGCTGAGTCAACCTTGAGCCTTGGTGAGATTCGAACCTGCAATAATTGCAGGCAGCTGGTGTTAATAACAGGGGGCTTTAGACCACTGTACTACCAAGGCTCTTTTGGCTGTTCCAACTAGGGTGATGAGGGGACTGGAGGATAAAACAGACGATGAACGGTTGCAGGAACTGGGCATGGCTGGTCTAGTGAAGAGAAGGACCAGGGGAGACAGGATAGCAGCCTTCCAATATTTGAGGGGCTGCCCCAGAGAAGGAAGGGGGGGGGTCAAGCTATTCTCCAAAGCACCCGAAGGCCGGACAAGGAAGAACGGATGGAAATTGAAGGAGGAGAGATTCAACCTGGAAATAAGGAGGAATTTCCTGACAGTGAGAACAATCAACCCATGGAACAGAAGTTGCCTTCGGAAGTTGTGGCGGCTTCGTCGCTGGAAGCTTTCAAGAAGAGTCCGGACTGCCATTTGTCAAAAATGGTGTAGGGTCTCCTACTTGGGCAGGAGGTTGACCTACAAGGTCCCTTCCAACTCTGTTAATCTAATCTAATCTAATCTAATCTAATCTAATCTAATCTAATCTA
>WNWU01000078.1:2206838-2225263 GCA_012654045.1 Ptyas mucosa
ATTCTATTCTATTCTATTCTATTCTATTCTATTCTATTCTATTCTCTCTTCTCCTCTTCTATTCTCTTCTCTCTTCTCCTCTCCTCTATTCTATTCTATTCTATTCTATTCTATTCTACTCTACTCTATTCTACTCTATTCTATTCACTCTTCTCTATTCTATTCTCTCTTCTCCTCTTCTCTTCTCTTCTCTTCTCTTCTCTTCTCTTCTCTCTTCTCTTCTCCTCTATTCTATTCTATTCTATTCTATTCAATCCACTTCCAAACTCATTTTTCAGCTCCTTCCGAATGTCGCCTGGTTTCGCAGGATTTTAAAAAAACAAATGTTTCAGCCCCCTCAGGTGACAGGCCTAACTGTTTCCATCCAGGTTATCTTCCCGACAGTCACCATTAACCTTGGTTTTGCAGGGCTGTTTAAGGAATGATTTGGTTCATGGCTTATGCTTGGATGGAGGAGTTCCGAAAATGGCTTATATGTGGAGTTTTTACAAGTGCAGGCATCCTGGGAGGGTGTCTGAACACTAAGAGCCTCCCCAGGTTAGGGAAAAGAGAAAATTCCCCCCCCCCCACATTTCGATGGGGAATAAGGGATGAGAGGAAGGAGGGGCCATTAAAAATACCTCCCACCCCCAGTACCCTGTTTCCCTGAAAATAAGACCCAACCAGAAAATAAGCCCTAGCATGAATTTTCAGGATGCTTGCAATATAAGCCCTACCCCCAAAATAAGCTCCAGTTAAGATCGTCAGCAGACGGAGGCATTTAGTACCATATTTCCCTCCCAAAATAAGACCCAACCAGAAAATAAGCCCTAATGCATCTTTTGGAGCAAAAATTAATATAAGACCCGGTCTTATTTGGGGGGAAACCCAGTATTTATTCTGCAGGCAAGTCAGTTTCTCTCTTTCGTCGGGTACCGCGTCCATTCTTGTATGTCGTCAGAATTGTTTTGGCTACCGCTGCCTCCTTCGGCGAATGTCACACACGCACAAACACACACACACACACACACACACGTTCACTTTTCTCCCATCTCCGGCCGGAAACCGGCCAATAAAACGCTTGTGCGATTCTTCTTTTTCTTCGCCATCGTTTAGCTCGGAAAGTTTTTTATTCCAGCAAAAGACGTGTGAGACGGGATGGGGGAAAGTATGTTGGCAGAGGAGGCTGGGTGGAAAAATACTTGGGTTATTTTTTGATTTTTTTTTAAGCGTTTGGAAGGGTCTGCGGGTTTTTTAATTCTTTTTTTTTTAATTGAATAAAACTCTCCTCCGAGGTAAATTGGAGAGAATTTAGCTCTGGACACAATTTTGTTGCCGTCTTCGACTTGGAATTTCCGTCTCCGTTGTGGAGTGGACAAACGACACTGCCCTAACCACCCCCACCCACCCACCCACCCAAGGATGCTCAGAGGTCACTCATCTGGAGCAGTGGTGGATTTCACATTTTGTTACTACTGGTTCTGTGGGCATGGCTTGGTGGGTATGGCAGGGGAAGGATCCTGCAAAATCTCCATTCCCTCCCCACTCCTGGGGGAAGAATATTGCAAAATCCCCATTCCCTCCCCGCTCCTGGGGGAAGGATACTGCAAAATCCCCATTCCCTCCCCGCTCCTGGGGGAAGGCTACTGCAAAATCCCCATTCCCTCCCCACTCCAGGGAAAGGATACTGCAAAATCCCCATTCCCTCCCCACTCCTGGGGGAAGGCTACTGCAAAATCCCCATTCCCTTCCCACTCCAGGGAAAGGATACTGCAAAATCCCCATTCCCTCCCCACTCCTGGGGGAAGGATACTGCAAAATCCCCATTTCCTCTCCACTTCAGGGGAAGGATACTGCAAAATCCCCATTCCCTCCCCACTCCTGGCGGAAGGATGTTGCAAAATCCCCATTCCCACCCCATTCCTGGGGGAAGGATACTGCAAAATCCCCATTTCCTCTCCACTTCTGGGGGAAGGACACTGCAAAATCCCCATTCCCTCCCCACTCCTGGCGGAAGGATGTTGCAAAATCCCCATTCCCACCCCACTCCTGGGGGAAGGCTACTGCAAAATCCCCATTCCCACCCCACTCCTGGGGGAAGGATACTGCAAAATCCCCATTCCCTCCCCATTCCTGGCGGAAGGACATTGCAAAATCCCCCATTCCCACCCCAATCTGGGGCCAACAAGTAGTATTTGCCGGTTCTCCCAACTACTCAAAATTTCCGCTACCGGTTCTCCCGAACCTTTCAAAACCTGCTGAATAGCACCCTTGGTGTGGAGGCTTGGAAAGGACCCTAAAAGATCATGTAAACATGAATCTCTCCTATACCTGGATAATCGCTTGGTGTTCTCCTCAACCATCACGCTGCCCGGATCAGCGACCCACCCTCACTTCAGATGCTACTTTAGGGTCTCTCCACCCCCCACCCCACCCCCAAACTCAGTCTCTTCTTTGAAAGCCTCCAGTGATGAAACTCCCACAACTTCTGAAGGCAACTTCTGTTCCATGGGTTGATTGTTCTCAATGTCAGAAAATTTCTCCTTATTTCCAGGTTGAACCTCTCTCCTTGATCAGTTCCCATCCATTATTCCTTGTCCGGCCTTCGGGTACTTTGGAAAATAGCTTGACCCCTTCCTGTCTATGGCAGCCCATCAAATATTGGAAGACTGCTATCGTGTCTCCCCTGGTCCTTCTCTTCACTAGACTAGCCATGTCTGGTTCCTGCAACCGTTCATCGTATGTTTTAGCCTCCAGTCCCCTCATCCTCCTGGCTGCTCTTCTCTGCACTCTTTCCAGAGTCTCGACTTCTTTTCTGTATTGGGTTGACCAAAACTGGATGCAGGATTCCAAGTTTGGCCTCACCAAGGCATTATAGAGTGGTATTAATTAGTCACTTCCCTTGATTTTGATTGTATCCCTCTGTTCATGGAACGGTCCATGCTCATCTACTCCATCGTTTTTCCTGCAAGGCTGCCTCGCTCTCATCACAATCTCAGCAACCGGGCTGACCCCCCCCCCCCGGCCCTTCGCCCCTCACTAGTAGGGAGACCTTTCTGTACTTCTTACCGCCGTGGCGGGATTCATCCTCGGATCTGCCCCCTCCTTCCGCCTGAAAAGCATTCGAACATGCTGAACTCATTAGTGCCTTTGACCCGTCCCTCCCCCTCCCTCGAAGGTTTTCCTCCTGCCTTCCCCCCCCCCCCCCCAAGCTAGGAAACCCCCCTGGAGGAGTTCGCCTCCAAATTGACCCTGCCTGGTATTTTAATTGACAGTTCATTAAAGATGGATGCGCGGCTGGAGGGAAACGCAGGAACGGAGAGCAGGCTGTCCGCTGGGGAGGGGTTGGGGAGAAAGAGAGGAAAGCTTTTGTGATTTATGTTTCCTCTTTTCCTTCTCGCCTCCGCTCACCCCTGTTTTCCCATCTCTGCAAAAAAAAAAAAAAACAACCCTCCCCCCCCTTTTTTTTTTTTGCTCCTTCCAGGCACGATGGGAGGTCTCTTTCTGGATGGGGAAGAGAGCCCGGCCACCGCCGCGTTGCAAGACATCAGCAAATGGAGTGTCGATGACGTTTGCAGTTTTGTGAGCTGCCTCTCCGGTTGTGCCGAATACAGTCAGGTAGGTTGCCGTCGGGTTCCCTAATATTGCAGAAACGGCAACACACGCAACGCAACGCCACGCTCTCCCTTGCACCTACACCATGTACAACAGAAGAGCCAGTTTCAGGAGTCAAAACTCCTGGAAGTTTTGTTTGTTTATGGGCTGCATGTTTAGCCTGTTTTTCCGAGTCCAAGCATTGTACGTACAGGGGTCTCCATTTGATCCATACAGGTTGTCTTCGACGCACAACCAAAACCGAACCCTCAAATTTCCGTTGCTAAGCGAGGCAGTTGTTAAGTCAGCTTTGCCTCAGTTAATGACCTTTCTTGCCGAGTCGTTAAGTTTTATGATCTGCCTCTCCGGTTGTGCTGAATACAGTCGTACGTTGCCACTGGGTTCCCTAATATTGCAGAAATGGCAACGCACTCAACGCAACACTCTCCCTTGCATGAATACAATGTACAATAGAAGAGCCAGTTTCAGGAGTCAAAACTCCCAGAAGTCTTGTTTGTTTATGGCTGCATGTTTAGTCTGTTTTTCCAAGTCCAAGCCTTGTACATACAAGGGTCTCTATTTAATCCATACAGGTAGTCCTCGATTTATGACCATAATTGAACCCCAGATTTCTGAGGCAGTTTTGAGTTTTGTCCCAGTTTATGACTTTTCTTGCCAAGTTGTTAAGTGAATCATTTCTTGCCATTATTAGGTTAGCAATACGGTTGTTAAGTGAATCTGGCTCCCCCATTGTCAGGCGGTCGTAAAAGCGGATCGTATGGCTCAGGGACACTGCAACCGTCGTAAATATGAGCCGGTTGCCAAGCATCTGAGTTTTGATCCCGTGACCGCGGGGATGCCGGCGACGGTCATAAGTGTGAAAAATGGTCGTAAGTCACTTTTTTCAGTGCCGTTGTAACTTTGGTCACTGAACGAATGGTTGTAAGTTGAGGACTAGAGAGAGAACTGCCTAGTAAGTTTTATGGTAGGAATCTGGGTCTCTTGACCCCCCGTTGACCGGTTTCTGGATGGCCACCGCATCCTTACCACACTAACCATTGTCATGAGCTGTGTGAATTGCGCTCTACGCCTTTTGCTGGGATCCAGAATGTCTCCTGGAGCACTTTGAAATCAGATCCAGTCAATCAACCAATCAGAATAACAGAGCTCGAAGGGACCTTGGAGGTCTTCTAGTCCAACCCCTTGCTCAAGCAGGGGTCCCTATGTCATTTCAGACACGTGACTCCAAAGCTTCGGACGTTTTGTTGGGCACTGCACTCACTTTTTAATCACGGGCTAGAAACTTGGTTACTCCCTTAAAAAGACACTCCCCTGAGCATCTTATTTATCCAATTTTTAATCACAGGAACTAGAAACCTGGTTACTCCCTTAAAAAGACACTCTCTTGAGCATTGTATTTTATTTATCCAATTTTTAATCACAGGAGCTAGAAACTTGGTTACTCCCTTAAAAAGACACATTCTTGAGCATCTTATTTTATTTATCCAATTTTTAAACACAGGGGCTAGAAACTTGGTTGTTCTACCTTACAAAGACACTCCCTTGACCATCTGATTTTATTTATCCAAATTATACCCTGCCCACTTCATCTAGGACGCTGCGGGGTTTAAGATAGCAATAGCACTTAGATTTATATACCACTTCACGGTGTTTTACAGCCCTCTCTAAGCGGTTTGCAGAGTCAACAAAAAAAAAGATAAAAAGCCGTGCAGCCACATAAAAAGAGACCTAGATAAAAAAACAAATTAAAAATAAATTTAAAAGGCCGGAGGGGGGGGGCGGCGAGAGGGGGGAATTTTACCCTAAAGCCACCTACCCTAAAACAGTTCATCTATAGGCTTTTAAGCAAGATGGAGTTTCCTGATTTGGCTCTAGAGCTTGGCAGAAATTAATTTTTAAATATATATATATATATGGAAAAATAATATTTCCAGACGCGGAGCGAGGATCGAACCCATGTTGGCTTAGCTTGCCTAATAATTGCAGGAAAGCAGCGCTGATGAAAGTCCAATCCTCCCCACCCCCATCTCCCCTGGAGAGACGGAGCAGACAAGGAAGGGACAGGATCCGCCACCAAAACCCATCCATCAGTCGCGGGGTGAGTGGGTGGGAAAAGGGAGTCTGCCAGCTGGAATATAAAGGGCGTGTTACACTTGGCTTCCGAGTTAGCACACTGTGGCTTACAAATGCCCCTTTGGAGAACTCCAGCTGCGGAGGGGAACGGAGTCTGGAAACATCTGGATTCTTCCGTCGGTAGGGGCATAAGGCCAAGGATCAGAAGAGAGATTTATTTCTCTTCCCTTTTTTTTTTCTTTTTCTTTTTTTTTAAAAGAAGGCTCCCCAGCTGAGATGGGAATTCAATCCTCTACCAGCAGTTTTATTGGCCGCTTTTTCTGTTTTCCTAAGGGTTAAGACCTTGGAGGACTTCTAATCCAACCCCCAGCTACCGTGTTTCCCCGAAAATAAGACATCCCCTGGTAATAAGCCCGGTCGGGCTTTTGAGCACATGCGCCAAAATTCTCCCGCCCCCCCCCCCAAAAAAAGCCCCCCCTGAAAATAAGCCCCCCCCAAAAATATTTAAACACATGCGTAGCCGGTCCCCGCCATTTCCTCTGGTTAGGGTTAGGGAGACAGAGCTGGAAATCAGGTAAGGCGGCAAGAGGAGCCCCGCTTCGCTCCATGCGCCCCAAAATAATAAGACCTCCCCCAAAATAAGGCCAAGCGCTTATTTCAGGGGTTTCAAAAAAATAGCACACGGCTTGAAAATGTGGCTAAATAAGACGGCATAGCGACGGGGCAGGTGGGGGGGGTTCGTCCGAACCCGCAGGTCACCCCTACCGGTTTTCCCGAACCGGTCCGTACCAACTGAATGCTATCACTGCCTGGCATTCAGCAAAAGTTAACGCAGAGAATTCGCCATTTCAACCCAGTGTTTTTTTTGGTCGTAGAAAAATTGCAGGCTGTGCAAATTGAGGGTTGTTGGATGGGTGGGTGTGGGAGAGAATCTGCCTCCTTGCTGCGGTCCCCCAACTGGGTCCCCAGATCTCTGGGGCGCGGGGAAATAAAAGCCATGTCCTTTCGGAGGGAGAAAAGCCGCCGATCCTGGCCCATTAAGCAGTGGTGACATCCAATTTTTTTTTTACTACCGGTTCTGTGAGCGTGGCTTTGTGGGCGTGGTGTGGCTTTGTGGGCGTGACAGCGGAAGGATACTGCAAAATCTCCATTCCCTCCCCACTCCTGGGGGAAGGATACTGCAAAATCCCCATTCCCATCCCACTCCAGGAGAAGGACACTGCAAAATCTCCATTTCCTCCCCACTCTAGGGGAAGGATACTGCAAAATCCCCATTCCCATCCCACTCCAGGGGAAGGATACTGCAAAATCCCCATTCCCACCCCACTCTTGGGGGAAGGATACTGCAAAATCCCCATTCCCATCCCACTCCAGGAGAAGGACACTGCAAAATCTCCATTTCCTCCTCACTCTAGGGGAAGGATATTGCAAAATCCCCATTCCCATCCCACTCCAGGGGAAGGATACTCCAAAATCCCCATTCCCACCCCACTCCAGGGGAAGGATACTGCAAAATCCCCATTCCCACCCCACTCTTGGGGGAAGGATATTGCAAAATCTCCATTCCCACCCCACTCTGGGGCCAGTCAGAGGTGGTGTTTGCCGGTTCTCCGAACTCCTCAAAATTTCCACTACCGGTTCTCCAGAATCTGTTAGAATTGCTGGATTCCCCCCCCCCCCCCCCAATTAAGCATCCATCGAACCTGGGTGCATCTGCAGGGAAGGTTTCGCACGACAACGGTGTGCACGTTGCAGAGCAAATTAAAAAGGATTTAAGTCTTTTTTTATATACCTCCCCTCCCCCCCCCCCTTTGCATTTCCATTTTCTTATTTGGGATTTATATTTTTAAAGGGTGCAAGGAAAGCCCGGTCCTACGTGGGAAATCCGAACCGGGAGAAATGTCTACTTTTAATGTTTCGTCACCCGGAAACCGCAGCTGCTGGGGAGGTCTGACCCTCCTCGTTGGCTGGGGAAATGCAAAATAAAATTGCGGTGGAGGGTTTTTGCGCTGGGAAGAAGAGAGGCGGGGGGGGCAGGGGAAGAGTTTCTGCATTCAAAACAGCTGACTCGTCGTCCTGTGTCCCCGTCCCCTCCCAAATCCTCTGTGGGTCTGTGGGAAAGGAGGAAGTCCCCAGAACAGGGTTCTGCAACCTTAAGCACTCAAAGAGTCATTTGGACCCGTTTCCCACAGAAAAGAAAAAAACCTGCTGACTGGGGAATTCTGGGAGTCGAAGCCCACCCATCTTTAAGCGATTTAACACAGATTGATATGCAATTCCATCTCACCATTGCAACTCTGGAGTGTATAGATTAGAACGACACCGTGTTTGGGGGGGGGGAGGGGGGAAAGAAAATTGAGTTTGTCCATTTCTAGCAAAATTGGAGCCCCATCTTGTTTCTCGACAGGTCTTCCGGGAACAGGCCATCGACGGCGAGACGCTACCACTCTTGACGGAAGAGCATTTACTCAATCACATGGGCTTAAAACTAGGCCCTGCATTGAAAATAAGGTCACAGGTAAGTAAGAAGCCGTCCGAAATGAAATTAAAATGGAAGCCTATGAAAAAAGTCAGCCAAACTCTCATATTACGTACCTCCGTTGATTACTTCAGGAGTCAGCAACCTGTGGCTCCGGAGCCGCATGTGGCTCTTCGAGCCCTCTGCTGTGGCTCCCTTTCGGGTGATCCCACCACTGGATGGCCCCGCCCGTCGCCCTCCCCTCCCAGTCACTCCCCGCCTGGCCTGAGAAGATAAGGGCGACGGTGGGGGATGGAGAAGCAGCCAGGGCAGAGAGAGAGAGATACAGAGAGAGCGGGAAAGAGAGAGATACAGAGAGAGCGGGAGAGAGAGAGATACAGAGAGAGCAGGAGAGAGAGAGATACAGAGAGAGCGGGAGAGAGAGAGATACAGAGAGAGCGGGAGAGAGAGAGATACAGAGAGAGCGGGAGAGAGAGAGATACAGAGAGAGCGGGAGAGAGATACAGAGAGAGCGGGAGAGAGAGAGATACACAGAGAGCGGGAGAGAGAGATACAGAGAGCACGGGAGAGAGAGATACAGAGAGAGCGGGAGAGAGAGAGATACAGAGAGAGCAGGAGAGAGAGATACAGAGAGAGCGGGAGAGAGAGATACAGAGAGAGCGGGAGAGAGAGAGATACAGAGAGAGCGGGAGAGAGAGAGATACAGAGAGAGAGGGGAGAGAGAGATTGTCAAAAGGATTTTGTGGTTCCCGGTGTTTTTTAACAACTGGTTCTCTGCCCTAATGACCGGCTGGGTAGGCGTGGCTTGGGGGGGATCATGTGACTGGTGGAAGTGAGCAACATTGAGTTGGCCACGCCCACCAAGGTTTTGTGGCTCCCGGTGTTTTCTTTTCTGTGGGAAACGGGTCCAAATGGCTCTTTGAGTGCTTAACGTTGCAGACTCCCTGGACTAGTTGTTTCCGTTTGGAAAAAAGGCAAACCACGGTTGTTGGTTTATCAGCAAACCTTGGTTTATCAGCAGCGATTCTTTTGGGGAGGATCTCTTCAAAATGCAAACGTTTAGATGTACACATGAGCTTTAAATCATGGTTCAATTCTGTGTTCTTCAACCTTGGGACACAATTTTGCCAAGGTTGAAAAACACTGGTTTGTAATCCATGTGCTGAGCCATAAACCACGGTTCATAAACCACAGCGGTTGAGTTGGCACGATATCTCAAGCCACGACAGCTAGTAAGTTTAGGGTGTTGGTTTTTTTTTTTAATTGTTTATATTTATCCTTGTAGTTTTAATATCCTTTTGTTTCTCATTCTTTTATTTTTAAGCTGCCCAATAGCCCAAGCTTTTTGGCCGTGTCTAATAAAACTTAGCGATATCGAATAAAAATCCAACAGAATGCAAATTTAGGAAGCAGCCAAGGCGTTCATTTAAAAAAAAAATTAGAACAGGGCCCAGTTTAAAATGCCGTTTAAAATCCTGGGCAACAGTCGAGGTTGCTATTAACCCAGTTCACGACAGAATCTCTCCTCCGAGTTTGCAAACTTTGCAAGAGCCTTTAGCCTGGGAAATCTGGCTTCCGCGTTTTTAGCTGGTCTGGAAAAATGGGGAGAAATTAACATTTTTCAATGATGCTCTTAACAAAGGAAAGCCAAATTCCCCGAAAGCAGAAATGTAGCTTTGATGGAAGGCTACGGTATGATTCCAGCTTCTCTTAGGCGTACACAGGTAGTCCTCGACTTACGACCACAATTGAGCCCAACATTTCTGCTGTTAAGGGAGGCGTTTGCTAAGTGAGTTTTGCCCCCATTTTACGGCTGTTCCTTGCCACGGTCGTTAAGTGAAATCTGGCTTGCCCAGCGATTTGGCTTGTCAGAACATCGCAAAAGGGAGATCGCGTGTCCTCAGGACACTGCGACCATCGTAAGTATGAACCAGTTGCCAAAGCCTCTTAAGTTTTGATCCCATGACCACGGGGATGCCACATAGGTCGTAAATGTGGGGGAATGGTCATAAGTCACTTTTTTCACTGCTGTTGTAACTTTGAACGGCCACTAAATGAACTGTCGTTAAGTCGAGGACGACCTGCATTGCACTATTTTTACTTTTAAACCCGAAGCAGGAAAACATTGGTGATCGTCTCATCCCAGCCAGCTGGATTGTACCCATCCTCTATTGAGCTAAAGGCTGACGGTTAAATAGTAACCCGGGTTAAGGCAGGGGTGAAATGCTCCCGGTTCAGACCGGATCGCCTGATCCGGTAGCGATGGCGGTGGGTGGTTCGGAGAACCGGTAGCAAAAATCCCTGCCTCTCCCCCATGCCCAGCTGAGCCGCAAGATCATCAGAGGCTTTTTTTTTTTTTAGTTTACTTTTAAAAGCATTTTTCTACAACCTCTTCCAACGAAAAAATGCTTTTAAAAGTTTTTTTTTTAAAAAAGCCTCTGACGATCGCGCGGCTCAGCTGAGATCGTCAGAGGCTTTTAAAAGCATTTTTTCCCACAACCTCTTAAGGTTGTAGAAAAAATGCTTTTAAAAGTTAAAAAAAAAAAAGTTGGCCACACCCACACAGTCACATTACCACCACACCAAGCCACGCCCACAGAACCGGTAGTAGCAAATTTTACATTTCACCCCTGGGTTAAGGGTATTATTGTGTGAACGCACAGCCAACGGTGGCTTGCTTACTTCGGTGCTTGCCACGCCTGCCATAAACGGCATCCGCCCGGCTTTGGCAGGCTGCGGATGTCTGGTCCATCGTGGTTTAGTCAGCCTATCCTGGTTTAACTAGCGCAGCTTTGTGAAACGCGTGGATCCGATCTGGGTTTGCTGACGAGGCGATATAGAGCCCTTTCGGTTCAAAGCTTTGTGTCTTAAGACTGATTTTCTGAAGATGCCCCCCTCCTCACCAAATCTTGTGTGTTGGGCGTAAACCACCTGTGCAGTTGTTTTGAGCCAATCTCTGCATGGCCGAAAGAGCTTCCTGATTTTTTTTTGACCTCTTTGCTTTTTTAAATGCTCCGGCTACAAAATTCTCCCCGTTCCCCTTTGCGTCTCCCTCCCCACCCCCCAAAAAAACCCAGACAGATTCCCTTCTCGGCCTGTTTTTAGATCCTGTATATCTCGCGGGATTGCACTGGCTCCGGAGTTCTCCTCCTTTCGGTGAATCGGTGTTATTTCCGGCGCAATTGTTCCACGGGGAACAATTGCCCAAAGAACCTATTTATTAGATCCCTCATAAAGAGACGAAGCTTGGGGGAAAGTAATAAAGCTGCCCTTATCGTTTTAACATAATAAAACAAATGTGTAGGGCGGGGGTGGGGGGGAGGTGGGCCGGAGAGGAAGGGGAATCCGCATTGGTAAACAATGTTTATTGCTCTGTGCAGTGGTTTGCAACCATTTAGAGCAGGGGTGTCAAACTCGATTTCTTTGGGGGCCTCAACGGGGTTGTTTTTCATCTGGGGAGGGGGGCGGGATGGACACGGCCAGGTTGGGCATCGCCAGCTTGACGTCACTTGAGTTGGGGGAGGGGGCTCCTGTGGTGGCGCGAGCAATCTGCCAGAGAAAACGGGCTCCCGAGCTCCGTTTTCGGCTGTGACAGCCTCCTGCAACCCCTTGCCAGCGAAAACACAGCTCGGGATGGCTGTGTGCAGCCCTCCCCAGCTCCATTTTCGCTGACAGAGGCACCGCAGGCCGGTCCTTCGCTGTTTCCAGGGCGGCTCCGCGGGACCAAATCAAAGCACCCCGCAGGTTGGATCCAGCCCCCAGGCCTTGAATTTGACAGCCCAGATTTAAAGGTAAAGGTTTCCCTGGCACATAATGCGCTAGTCGTTCCCGACTCTAGGGGGCGGTGCTCATCTCTGTTTCAAAGCCGAAGAGCCAGCGCTGTCCGAAGACGTCTCCGTGGTCATGTGGCCGGCGTGACTCGACGCCAAAGGCGCACGGAACACTGTTCCCTTCCCACCAAAGGTGGTCCCTGTTTTTCTACTTGCCTTTTTTTTTTTTTGGATGTGCTTTCGAACTGCTAGGTTGGCAGAAGCTGGGACAAGTCACGGGAGCTCACCCTGTGACGCGGCAGCACTAGGGATTCGAACCGCTGAACTGCCGACCTTTCGATCGACAGGCTCAGCGTCTTAGCCACTGCGTCCCACTTTACGACTTTAAAGGCCGTAGTAAATGCCATGTGGATTCCACCTTCGTGTGGAAGGAAGGTGTCGATAATGTTGAAATTTCGGAATTTCTTTTTGAAATCTTTGCACCCTTAGCTTGGTTTGGGTGTCGGTTTCCCGAATCCTCCCAGGTGCTTCATTTGTTTTTCCTTGCTGCTTCTTCTCCAGGTAGCCAAGAGAGTGGGCCGGGTGTTGTATATGGCCAGCTTCCCGGTGGCTTTCCCACTGCAGCCGCCCGGCCTGCGACCTGCCGATTGCAACCTTCCTCCCACCGAGCTTCGCCCACCCTCCACCGGCAGCGTGGCCTCGTCCCCTTACGGAGGGACGCTTCTCCCCAGCCGGGTTTCCCCCAAGCAGGAAAACGGGACCTCTCTCTTGGCGGCTCTGGGCGATGCCCCCAAGCTCCCTTCGTAACCTCTGGATTCTCCGCCGTCGGACATCCCACTGAAGAAGGAAATTCCCCCCCCACCCCAAGAGGCCGCGTGGAAATCTGCTAAAATATTCAAATTGGGGGGGGAGGAAATAAAACACTCGGCGGGATGGAGGGGGAGGGTTGGATTAGGGAGGGTGGGGGAAGTGCTCCAAAGAAACATTGGAAGGAAGACACAGTTGGAGAAAGACGCACCGTTCGGCTCTGCAAACCGGCCATGGAAAGGGGGGGGGTCCAGAGGAGCAAGGAAACCCACCCTCTCCCCTCTTCCTTTTTTTCAGAGGGGGGGTCGGGAAAAAAAACACATCCCTGGCTGGAACCGGTACTGCGTTTTTTTTTTTGGGGGGGGGGGGAGGTCTATGCATCGCTAAGCAGCTTTTGAATTAATACCAAAGACAGACAAAAAGTGATCCAGTGTCCAAACTCCACTCCATGTTTCTTCTTCTTCTTTTTTTTTTTTTATTTGGATGGTACAGCACAGCCATGTCCTGCGTGGGCTGTCTTCTTCCTTTTTCTTTCTTTTTTTTTTGGACTTTCTGTGTCTATCTTTTGATGTGCATCGGTTGGTTGGTTCGTTCGCTCGCTTAGTTTCCATCCTGGCCGCCTTTCTAGGCATTTGGGTTTGACCGGGACTCCCGATCTTTTCCGAGGTCGGTAAAACGAGGACCCCAATTTTTTTGACGGCAATGCCCTGCCGACTCTGTAAACCGCTTAGAGAGGGCCGTAAAAGCACCGTGAAGCGGCATATCAGTCTTAAAGTGCTGTTTCTATTGCTGCTTAGGAGTGGGTTACCTTTTGGGGAATTGTTGGGAAGGAGACAGAAAGAAAGCAGGAAGGATATTGTGCTTGCACGGAATGGGGGTAACCCATTGCTCCCCTTTTGGAAGTCTGTCTTTGTGTGTGTGTATGAGGGGTCCTTGGTGCTCTCCGAGCTCATTTTTCTTGCCGACGTCTCGTGACCCAGTGAGGTAACGTCATCAGTGCGGTGAGAGAGGTGAAGATCGGTGCCAGGGGTGAAATGTAAAATTTGTTACTACTGGTTCTGTGGGCGTGGCTTGGTGGTGGTGGGGTTATGTGCTGGGTAGGCATGGCCAACTTTTTTTTTTTTTTAACTTTTCAAAGCATTTTTTTCTAATGCTTCGAAAAGCCTCTCTGCCGATCAGGCGACTCAGCTGGGATCGTCAGAGACTTCTCAAAGCATTTTTTTTTTTACCACCTCTTCGGCCAAGAGGTTGCAGAAAAAAAAAATGCTTTGAAAAGCCTCTGACGATCCCAGCTGAGCCGCGCGGGATCATCAGAGGCGTCTTTTTTTTTCCCTTTTTTTTTTTTTACTTTTAAAAACATTTTTTCATCAGAAGAGGTTGTAGAAAAAATGCTTTTTTTAAAAAAAAGCCTCTGACGATCGTGCGGCTCACTGGCGGATCAATCCGAACCGGGAGCATTTCACCTCCGATCGGTGCACTGTTGACGTTACCTAGCTGGGTGATGAAACGCCTGCGAGAAAACCCCCCCCAAGCTCGGAGAGCACCAAGGACCCCACAGTTCCAGCCTGAGCTATAAATATTCTCCTCTCTCTGTGTGTGTGTGCATATAATACAAGAGGTATGCTCCATTTTAATTGGCTTTTGTGCCCAAAGAATGCAATGTTATTATTATTTTTTAAAAAGGCAGGGCAACCAGGGTGAGGCTATGGAATTGCACATTTTTCCTGGTATCCACACCCAGGCATCAACCGTGCCAGCTTTCAACCGTGTGTGTGTGTGTGTGTGTTTGTTTGTTTGTCCAGTTTGGGGGAGGAGAATGCAGGGGCCAAACTTTTTAAAGGCACCCCTGTGTCTGTGTGGTTTTTCTCTCTCTCTCTCTCTCTCTCTTCCCCCTGGGTGCATTTTCAACAGCAACCCCACACTTAACCCGGAGATAGCTCCGTCTGGTACCTTAGCTGCTTGTTCAAAAGTTACCCATCACTTCTTTTAAAGCTTTTCCAGCAAAACGGTTGGAATAACAATAAAAACAAAAAAGAGTTCACTCCGTTTATAAAAACAGGTACGGTCTCGGGGGTCTGTCCTTCAGAACTTAACATTCCTGGGGTGGGGGTGGGGGCGTGTGAGGGGGTGGGGGGGGGAGAAACCACCTTAAAAAGTATCGGTGGGATGATGGGTAAACGTAGCCCAGCTTATTAGAGGAAAAATCCTGGACTAATGACCCAACTTGGACCAAAGTATGAAATAAAGGTCAGCAGTTGTGGGAACCTCACCGGATGGCAATAGAGGGGGACGAGAACAGGTAAGTTGGTGCTTTCCAGGTGCTGGAAAGATTGGGGGGGGCAGAGGCAGGTCTTAAGAGAGCCAGAGTGGGTTGGCAAGAGCCCCCACCCACCCCCAAACAGCTGGCCTGCCTGCTGTGTCCCCAATCTTCCCAGCACCTGCATTTCCCTCCTTCCATCTTTGGCCTCAAGGAGGTGACCGAGGTAGGGAGGGGCAGGCCCTGGGTGCCCCCCCCCTCCCAGGTCTGCCAGGTTTGGGATGCCCCCTGCCATCTTCCCAAGGCTACCTTCCTCTTCCTCTGCCCCAGGAGGGCTGCTGGGGGCTAAATCGAGGTGGGAAGAGGAAAGATGTTAGAAACTGGAGTTCCTTGCCAACATCTCTCCCCCTTCCCAGCTCTCCTGGTGCCATGCTTGCGGGCACCAGCAGCAGAGGGAATGGGAGGTCCTATAAGTGGGGGACATCGGCAGGCTTGGGGGCAAACGCCTCCCTTGAAAAGCCAGGGAGGACCTGCCCATGTCTGTCTCCTTTTTGGATCTTCCTTTCCCTGCTGTGTCTCTGCCAGCCTGGCACCAAGGGAGCTGGGAAGGGGGGGGGGTGTTGGGCAAGGAGACACCTTCCCCCCCCCACAGGCTGCCTCTTAACATCCTTCCAGTGCTTCCTTTCCCACCTCCTCCAGCAGTTTTGGGGGGCAGGGAGAAGAGGAAAGCCATGGGAAGGGGGAACATCCAAGCCCAGTAGATCTGGGGGGTGGGGGTGGGCACCCAGAGTCTAGTCCTCCCTGGTCCCTTCTTGAGGCCACAGATGGGAGGGGGGAAATAAATGGGGGGGAGGTACGGGGAAAAAAAAAACACACCATGGACTGTAAAACGACCTTTATTAGCACTCAGGAAAACAAACAGTACATCCTCATGGTTGCAGTTGTGGTTTAAAGGGAGCCCAGGGTAGGGCAGTCCTAGAAAGGGGGGGGGGATAACTATACACCCCCACTCCCCCAAAGCCCCCCCCCTTCCCCCAAAGCCCCTATTAGGCCAAGATTGAAGCCAAAGGCATGGCTGGTGACTTGAGGGAGGCCTCTGGGAGATGGGGTACATGTGAGGGGCCACGGAGAACCAGCTTGCCAATGTCCTTGGCTTGGAGTGGCCAAAATGCCGCCCTAAGAGCCAAAGACATTGGCAGCTGCCCGGCACACCTGCACCCCCATCTCCCAGCCTCCCCCAAGTCGCCACCAGCCCTGAGCTCCAACCATGGCGAAAGAGGCTCTGGGGGTTTGGATGCCCCAAACCTCCCTGCCATGCCAAGGTTGGCTCCTGGCCTTTTTTTCCCCCCTGCCTTCCTGGGCGTGACCCACCATGCAGAGATCTCTCTCTCTGCACCCCTTGCTAGAAGTAGGCATGCACAAACTCATATTATTTGAAATTAACTTTCCAAAGATTTGGAGCAAGAGGCACCTATTTTTGAATACATTGTGCACACCTACTTTAAGCAAAGGGAGGAACTGCACTTACCTGGATGGATTTTCTGGCTCACCTGCCTAGGTGCTGGGAAGATTGTAGGGAGGGCCTGTCCATTACACCCAGTGAACCGGGACCCTACATATTAAAAGGTGTTCAACTTTGCCAAGTTGAAGTTGTGTAGACTTTCTAACTAGAGCTGAAGTCCACCCGCCTTAAGTCTGCCAAGGCACTGGAGACCCAGACACAAGGGAAGGTTTCAGAGTTGAGGGGCACCCATTGGAAGGGAAGGATCTAAAGGACTTAAAATTGCCCGAAATCTGGGGAGCCCGAATTCTGTGCATCCACACGGACCACAGCTTGAGTTCCTAAGTACAGAAAGATCTGGGAGGAAGACACATCCCCAGAATACACAAAGACCCCCCCCCCCCCAATGGATGGACTTTGTTCCCCAGACTTCTCCAGCCACATTGCTAAGCTTCTGGATACTTAAAATCTTATTTTTAGATATACAGAAATAAGCTTGAGACGTCTGGATTGACTTTCCTATCTGGGTAAGGGCTAACTTTGATTTCCATCATTCTACACCCCGAGCTCTGGGAATTGAAGTCCTCCCATTCAGACGCAGAATGCTAAGTGTAATGGACTTCAATTCTCAGGATTTTTAGGATGATAAGTTTTTAACATCAAACCTACCTTGAAAAAGGTGGGACTTCCATCTCCCAGTTTGGTGGACTTCAATTCCCAGAATTCTCCAGTCGTGTGTGCTGGAGAACACCTGAGATTGAATGGCAGCCAATCTGGTGCTTGGGTGGGGTCAGGAGAGGACTTCAATTTCTAGGGTTTTCAAGAATACCATTGCTATAGGGCAAGGGTCTCCAATCTCGGCAATTTTAAGACTTGTGGACTTCAACTCCCAGAATTCTGGGAGTTGAAGTCCACAAGTCTTAAAGTTGCCCAGGTTGGAGACCTCTGCTATAGGGTATCCTATTGAGATAGGATTATTCCTCTGTGATGAACTTTCTGAACATAGAATTCAGAAGAATTGGAGACCCACCCTCTACGGGACATGGATCCATCTCCTGGATTGGACTCAGAATTCCTAACAGAACTAAGAGTTGGAGGCTCACCAGCAAGGCACGGGGCTTCCCAGAATTTTTGAGCACAGAATTCAGAAGAATTGGGGCTCACCACCAGGAGAACGCATGGAGCTCTCAGTCTCCAAGAATGGTGAACTTCAGTTTCCGGAATTCTCCAATCCATGTGATGGAGAAAGCTGGAAATTGAATTGGAGCCATCTGGTGTTCTGGGGATGGGGGGGGGGGGGAAGGGACATCTTAAGATTCTCTAGCCATGGTTGCTAATAATTCTGGAAGCTTAAAAAAACCCTCCCTTTGAGGGTCTTTCAATGGGTGGACTACAACTCCCAAAATTCTTCAAATCCCTGCTGCAGAATTCTGGGAGTTGAGTTGGTGGACATCTAAGTTCCTTCCAATCTGGAGGACTCCCAATTCCCAGAATTCTCAAAAATTCTGAAGAGTTGAAGTCCACCCTTCTAAAAGCCAATTGGCTTTTCTGAAAGCAAGAGTTCAAAATCCAGACATCCCTGTTGGGTATATATATATATATATATATATATATATATATATATATATGTATATGTATATGTATATGTATATGTACATGTACATGTATGTATACATATATATATATGTATATGTATATGTATATATATATATACACATGATCCTCTTAGATCAGGGTTTCTCACCCAGAATTCCCCAAACCAACTTGGCTGGGGAATTCTAGGATTTGAAGTCTACACATTTTTAGAATAAAGAGTTGGAAGGGATCTTGGAGATCTTCTAGTCCAACCCCGCTTCAAGTTGTTAAGGTTGAAAAACCCTGATGCAAGTTCTTATGTTGCCTCAACTCTGTCCTACCACCTGAACTTGGGTCTACAGAACCCTA
>WNWU01000078.1:2237778-2250127 GCA_012654045.1 Ptyas mucosa
AAGGAGGGAGAGAGAGAGAGATGTCAAAAGGGTTTTGTGGTTCCCGGTGTTTTTTTAACAACTGGTTCTCTGCCCTAATGACCGGCTGGGTAGGCGTGACTTGGGGGGGGGGACTCATGTGACTGGTGGAAGTGAGCGACATCGAGTTGGCCACGCCCACCCAGGCTTTGTGGCTCCCGGTGTTTTCTTTTCTGTGGGAAACGGGTCCAAATGGCTCTTTGAGTGCTTAAGGTTGCAGACCGCTGTCCTAGGCTGATTGCACCATCTATTATCCCCAGCTACCCCCTTCCTCGCCTCCCCCCCCCCCGGCCCCGCTGTGCCCGCAGACATTTAGGGGAAGGGGATGCAGAACTGGGCGAATGACTCTGTAAAACGAGCACATTCAACCAGCCCTGGCAAACCCAGTGGGATCACAACAACGGAGCCCCGTCAACATTTTCTTCTGTTTCCCGCACCCCCCACCACACTCTGCTCACTGAGCTCCCCCCTCCCGCTTCCCACCCCGCCACCCCTCCCCCATCGGTGTAATGTGATTACGGGCTGGAAAGCCGCTAAAGTTCATTAGACGCGCGCCGTGGCTTAATGTGGACAGATCGCTCATTACGGGCCAGGGTCTTGGGAGACGAGAGTGTCAGCCGAGCGGTTTCGCCCCCTCCCTCCCCCGCCACAAGCTTTAATTGCCTCCTGACACGGCCATCCACCATCCGATCTCCCCCCCCCCAGCCCCATTAATAACCACGGGCAGCCGTGTCTCGCCCCACGCACACACCCCCGGGAGTCTCATCAGCCGGTAAATGAGAGGAATGTGCCGTGTCGCCTCTCCCTCCAGACGAGCCATTGATCAAATCTGGCAGGCGGGAGGGCGACCCATCCCCCACCCATCCACCCCCATTCTGGGAAACAAGAGCGGGGAGGGGGTCTGGGACAGAGATTGGGGGGGGGGGGGTGCCAGATCCTTGACCTCCTGCCCCTCTTTCTCCCGAAGTAGCTGAGTCCATCTCTGCACTTCGGTTTTTTTATTCATAGCGCGAAGGCGGAAGGAAAGAAGGCGATGCAGTTTTCGAAGCCGGTTAAATTCCCACCCTGCTTAAGCCGTGATTTATTTCAAGCCTGCCTTCGTGGAAACCGCTTGCACGAAACAGCCAGCAGCCTGCCAATCGTTGGCAAGCCGCAAGGACAGACCCACACAATTTTGGGACGGTGTGGGGGGGGATTTTCATTTTAATGTACGCCGATTAAGCGTACATTTCAAAGGGACAGTCAAGTGATTCTAAAAGTCTTAAGAAATGCAACGGAAAACAATAAGATAGGACCGTGATGGCGAACCCTATGGCACGCGTGCCATAGGTGGCACGCAGAGCCGTATCGGTGGGCACACAAGCATTGCCCTAGCTCAGCTCCATTTCTGGGCCTTCTAGGCTCACAGGAAGTCAGGAAACGTCTGGCACGGAGGCGTGCCCGATGAACAGCTGGCCGTTGCGCATGCGCACGCCAAAAACCCAGAACTTTGGGAGTCGGTGTCCGCATGCGTGATGGAATACTGCTTTTCCAGGTTTTGCCGCTCCCGCGTGCGCAAATGCCAGCTGACTGGCACGCGTGTGTGCACAGGAACACGGACGAGGAGCCAGTGAGGCCGAATGTCCCGCGCGGGATGGTTCTGCGTGCCACTTCCGGCACGCGTTCCATAGGTTCGCCAACACGGGCTTATTTAGTCCACAGACATGGAAAATAGACAGGTAGCTTTGTTTAGCAACAATGGGGACTAGCAACTTGATTGTTAAGCGAAGAGATTGCTAAATGAAATGGCGATGCGCTTAAAATCTTCCCTCAGCTTTCTTTTGCTTAACAGAGTTACTTTTACATCCCTCTTATAGTGCAGTCACTAAACGAGGACTAGTTCTACATGCCATGTAGAACTCACCCCCTCTTACTTTCGCTCTCACCCCCTCTTACTAAAAGCTACTCCTTTTTTATGTACACTGAGAGCATATACAACAAGACAAATTCCTTGTGTGTCCAATCACACTTGGCCAATAAAAAATTATATTCTATTCCTCCCTTCCCTTCCCTTCTATTCAACTCTACTCTACCCTACTCTACTCTATTCAACTGTACTCTATCCAACTTTACTCTACTCTATTCTATTTCCTATTCTATTGTATTCTATTCAACTCTACTCTACCCTATTCTACTCTATTCAACTGTACTCTATTCAACTTTACCCCATTCTATTTTCTATGTTATTCTATGTTATTCTATGTTATTCTATTCAACTCTACCCTACTCTATTCTATTCAACTGTACTCTATTCAACTCTACTCTACCCTATTCTACTCTATTCTATTCAACTACACTCTATTCAACTTTATTCTATTTCCTATTCTATTTCCTATTCTATTCTATTCACTCTTCTCTTCTCTATTCTATTCATTCTTTTCTATTCACTCTTCTCTCTTCTCTATTTTATTCACTCTTCTCTTCTCTGTTCTATCCTATCCCATTTTGTATTCTGTCCATCCTACATTCTATTCCGTTCCGTTCCGTTCCGTTCCGTTCCGTTCCGATTTCATTTCTTTTCTATTCTATTCTATTCTATTCTATTCTATTCTATTCTATTCTATTCTATTCTATTCTATTCTATTCTATTCTATTCTACTCTACTCTACTCTACTCTACTCTACTCTACTCTACTCTATTCTATTCTATCTATCCTATTTCCTATCCTATCCTATCCTATTTTCTGCTAGTGATGAATATAACTCTCAGAGCTATTCCTACCCCGCCTGAAAGCTACCCAAGAGGGAAGGAAACCAAGCCAAATCTTTCTTGTGGCAGGGGGTTCCGAAGGCTCAAAATTACACCTTTGGAAAGGACTACGTCCCCAACTTTCCCCCCCAAATTTTCTATTTAACAATGGGGTGTTAACCCTGACCGACTTCCAAAACCAGTGGGAGAAAAATATTGCTCCATCCAGCAGCCTCAAAAGCCAGTATCCTCGGCCAAGGTGACTTACAATCCGACGCATCCTTTCCCCAAACTTAACTGGCCTGAAAACTGGGGCTTTAACGGGGGGACGGCAGACATTTGCACAGCACCCCAATGTCTTGACCGGGCTTCAGCAGCTAAAGGTGAACCTATCTTGTTTTCTAGGATATTTGACTTTTATCTCGAGGGAATGGCCGATGCCACCCAATTCAGACTCTGCCACCAGGCCTTTTCCAAGCCAACCTATTCCGCTGAGATTAGAGCTGCTATAAAACGCTAATGAGTGCTTAACTATGGCAATATTTAATTAAAAAAGAAGAAGGAGAAGAGGGGGCTGGGAGCTGCTGCTAATTAACAGAAAATTGGTAATTTCCTAGCTATTAACGGCTTATTTTCCACTCATCTGCACACAGGCAAGGAAGCAGAGCGATGGCATAAATAGGTTGAACACAATCTGGCTTATCGAGAGGCGCGCACACATGGTGTGCAAAATTGGCGGAGCCCGTGACCCCCCTCTTTGCGTTAACCCTAACCGACAACGGATCAATGGAACGGAATGAAATAAAATAACAAGAGTTGGAAGGGACCTTGGAGGTCTTCTAGTCCAACCCCCTGCTCAGGCAGGAAACCCTACACCACTTCAGACCAATCTTAAAAACGTCTTGAAGTGTTGGAGCATTTACAACTTCTGGTGGCAAGTTGTTCCACTGGTTAATTGTTTTCACTGTCAGGAAATTTCTCCTTAGTTCTAGGTTGCTTCTCTCCTTGATTAGTTTCCACCCGTTGCTTCTTGTCCTGCCCTCAGGTGCTTTGGAGAATAGCTTGACTCCCTCTTCTTTGAGATATTGGAAGACTGCTATCATGTCTCCCCTGGTCCTTCTTTTCATTAAACTAGACATATCCATTTCCAGCAACCGTTCTTCCTATGTTCTAACCTCCAGTCCCCTAATCACCTTCGTTGCTCTTCTCTGCACTCTTTCAAGAGTCTCCACATCTTTTTTACATCGTGGAGACCAAAACTGGATGCAGGATTCCAAGTGTGGCTTTACCAAGGCCTTATAAAGTGGTATCAACACTTCACGTGATCTTGATTCCATATCAATGGAAAGATAATTTTTTTAAAAATTTATATTTATATGCCGCCCTTCTCCAGAGACTCAGGGCGGCTTACAAGGCGTTAAGCAATAGCCTTCATACTTTTGTGTATTTTGTACAAAGTCACCTTATTGCCCCCACAAACCGGGTCCTCATTTTACCCACCTTAGAAAGGATGGAAGGCCGAGTCAACCTTGAGCCTGGTGAGAATTGAACTCGCAGTAATTGCAGGCAGCTGGATGTTAAATGCTGCCTTAGTAGGAGGCATTAGCCTCCTATGCCACTCAGGCTCTTTAATTTAATCAAGAATGCAATGCAATCACTTTTAGGAAGGATTTGCTATTAGAATAGCGGTTACAGTCTAAAGAAGAAAAGTGAAACACGTAGAAAAAACGAGAGATGCAAAAATGATCCCCATGTCAGTTAATCCTTAGTTGGGTACCCTTTAGCATGAATGACGGCCTTACAACGTCTCCCCATGGAGTGAACCAAGTTTTTTAGTTCTGCAGCTGCTCTAATGTGAAACCAAGATTGAATGATGGCTTCGATTAACTGGGTTTTATTGTTGGGTCGCTTCTCACTAGCAGGTTTCTTTAGTCGGCTCCTGGGATTTTCAATGGGGTGAAGGTCTGGGCTATTCCCAGGCCGTTCCAGCAATGGAATAGGATTATCTTGAAACTCCAAAAAAAAAAAAAAAGTGATTTTTTTTTTTAGCTATTAAACCTCAAAAAATACACTTTTCCCAAAAGGTTTCTACAATTTTGACCGCTACTGTATATCCCAAAGATGCTCTTTTCCAAAGGCCACTGGATTTTTTTTCTGTTTTTCAAAGTCCAGTTAAAAGAGCACCTTCGGTGAGTTCCAGATTCGATTTGGAACCCTGACTCGCCCTTAAGGCCCTTAAAACAGAAGTCAAGTTGCTACATCTCATGAATCTTTTTAAACGTCGGAAAATTCAAGGAAGCTGCACCCACCGGGAACACCGATTTTAAAAAAGATAAAATAAAGTAAGAGATTTAAGTTACGTTCCCTCTCCCAATTCCCCAGAGGTCAGGCGGTAAACCCAGTGGTGGGATCCAAGTAATTTAACAACCAGTTCTCTGCCTTAATGATTTTTTCCAACAACCAGTTTGTTAAACTCCTCCGAAAGTTAACAACCGGTTCGCCCAAAGTGGTGCGAACCGGCTGAATCCCACCAAGGCCTGCCCGCCCTCCCAATAGGGCTCCACGGAGGGAGGGCTGCAAGGTAAAGAAAAGAAGATTTCCAGGTGTGACAACAGCTTCTCTTCCTCCACACCAAGGAAGGATCTGCTCCAAGTAACATCACCACCCACCTAGACGTCTCCCCTCCTGGGAGAACCCGTCTTGGCTGAGTTGATCGCTTCCTTCCAAAAAAAAAAAAAAAAGGAAGGAAGGAAGGAAGAAAAAGAGCCGACAAGATCAGCAATGCACCGAGGCACATCCAGGTTGCCTGTTGCAAGACTATGGGAACATCGTGCGTGGCAGACTCCCGCCGTGCGCAGAAGTCAAAGCGAGAGAAAAACCCAGCAGGATTTTGGGTTTTGGACAGAGATAGTCCCTCCCTCCCTCCCTCCCAAGCACACACACACACACACACACAAAGTATCATCTCAGGACAAGAGAAGACAGCAAATCAACCAGGGATGGATAACAACGCCCTCAATTAATCCTTCAAAAGTCTATGGGAAAGGGCGTGGAATTGACTGGAGCAAAGCTTAATCTAGCCACCTGTCTTATCTACCTATCTGTCATATCTGTCATCTTTCTTTACTATCTATCTCATCCATCTCCTTTCATTTCTCTATCTATCTATCTAATGCATCCATCCATCTCCTTTCATTTCTCTGTCTGTCTGTCTGTCTATCTACCTATTCCATCCATCTCCTTTCATTTCTTTATCTATATCATCCATCCATCCCCTTTCATTTACCTATCCTATCTATCTATCCATTCATCCATCCATCCATCTAATCCATCCATCCATCTCCTTTCATTTCTGTCTATCTATCTATCTATTCCATCCATCTCCTTTCATTTCTTTATCTATATCATCCATCCATCCCCTTTCATTTACCTATCCTATCTATCTATCTATCTATCTATCTATCTATCTATCTATCTATCCATTCATCCATCCAACTAATCCATCCATCCATCTCCTTTCATTTGTCTATCTATTCCATCCATCTCCTTTCATTTCTTTATTTATATCATCCATCCATCCCCTTTCATTTACCTATCCTATCTATCTATCCATCCATCCATCCATCCATCCATCTAATCCATCCATCCATCTCCTTTCATTTCTGTCTATCTATTCCATCCATCTCCTTTCATTTCTTTATCTATCCATCTATATCATCCATCCATCCACTTTCATTTCTTACCTGTCCTACCTACCTATCTATCCCATCCATCTCCTTTCATCTATCTATCTATCTATCTATCTATCTATCTATCTATCTATCCTATCCATTTCCTTTCATTTCTTACCTGTTCTACCTACCTACCTACCTATCATCACCCGTCATTTATCTGTTTTCTTTTTTCTTCTTTCTTTTTCTTTCTTTCCTTCCTTCCTTCCATCCATCCATCCACCCATCCATCTTCTATTACCTCTCTCTCCCTCCTCTCCTATAGCAATAGCACTTAGACTTGTATACCACTTCATAGTGCTTTACGGCCCTCTCTAAGTGGTTTACAGAGTCAGCCTATTACCCCAACAATCTGGGTCCCCATTTCACCCACCTCAGAAGGAGGGAAGGCTGAGTCTACCTTGAGCCAGTGAGATTTGAACTGCCGAACTGCAGCTAGCAGTCAGCTGAAGTAGCCTGCAGTGCTGCACTCTAACCACTGAGCCACTTCGCATCCATCCATCCATCCATCCATCCATGTCAAGTTGTCATCACATTTTCCTTCAATGTTTTTCAAGTGCTGTCCATGCAAAGCTTCAGTTTTCCATCTTTGGAAATCATCATCATCATCATCATTATTATTATTATTATTTTGTTCACTGTCCAGACTCACTTGCTGAGATGGACACCCAGGCAGACTGAAAAAGGACATTTTAAAAAAACTGATCGATACCTGCAATGCAGTGATGGTATATAAAACTGCCCCAACAGTCAATCAAATTTATTACACGCGTCGTTTCCAAATGGCGCCTCTGCATGTTACGATAAATTTGCCAAGCTTGAGAAAAAGTCATTTTTTTAAAAAACAAAAAAAGGAGGTTAAAGATCTATTTTTCAGACAAGATTAGCAAGGGACGTCTTCCAAGTGTGTTGACTTAAGATGATCTCTCCAGCTGATGGTTGGTTGACTTTTGAGGCTACTTACGTCCCTAAAAATGATTACTTAATTCGGGTATTATTCTTTTCTTAATCGGTTTCTTACCGTGAATGTGCCACCGTTTATTTACAGCGAGTGTAAATGATAACAATAAGTATGATTTGTATTCTTTAGCGTTAACAGCAGGGAACCCAGCCGACTGACTGAATAAATGAATAAATGAGTGAATAAAAACCTCAGCGGTGCGATCCACTCAAAAGATCTCACGTCACAATTTTCTTGGTCGACTTTGTAAATTTGTGTTTTTTTTAAAATGAACTTTTCTCCTTGGGCTTAAAATGGATTCTCTCACGAGGCAGATATGCACATCCCTGAGCTGCGATTTTTAAAAAAAGGAATTTTTTCCTGGAAAACAGTTTTGAAACGGAAAGGATGGGTGAGAGACAGAGAAACGATTAGAAGGCCTCCAAGGTCCCTTCCAACTCTGTTATTCTGTTAATAAAAGTATTTCCTCCGCTTTTATATGATGAGCCTTGGTGGTGCAGTGGACTAAAGTGCTGTTAAGTAGCACTTAATTGCCAGCTGCCTGCAATTACTGCAAGTTCAAATCTCACCAGGCTCAAGGTTGACTCAGCCTTCCATCCTTCCGAGGTAGGTCAAATGAGGACCCGGATTGTGGGGGCAATAAGCTGACTTTGTATAAAAAAAGAACACCGATTGGGGGGGCCGAAAGCCCTACTAAGCAGGTATATACAAAAGTATGAAGGCTATTGCTTAACGCATTGTAAGCCGCCCTGAGTCTCCGGAGAAGGGCGGCATATAAATCGAATCAATCAATCAATCAATCAATCAATCAATAATGTTGTAATAGATTGGTGATAATGAAGACAGAAGAATCTGCCAAAAAAAAAAATGATGCCATGGAGAAAACACCGAGATGTCGCATGGAAAAAAATGACTGATGTAATTAAATGTTTGTTTGTGTATGAAATAAAAAAACTTTTTTCAAAAAAAAAAAAAGACTTGGGGACTTCAACTCCCAGAATTCATGGTTAGCTGGTTAACTGAATTCTGGGAGTTGACGTCCACAAGTTTCCAAGTTTGGAGCGCTTCGTTTTGAAGCTTGAAGCTAGGAAATTCGTGGCAGTGAGTTAAGAGCAGGGTTGATTTTCACTTACTTTCCCTACCGGTTCGCAAATCCACGCATGCACCTGACTTTCCTTGCGCACGCACCTTCGGTGCATGTGCTTTGCTCACGCGCCCAGCCTCAAAAACACGCTTAAATAGGATGGCATAGAGCTGGGGTGAGCACACTCTTAATTTCCGTTACCGGTTCCGGTGAACCGGTTTGAACCGGCTGAATACGAACCTCTGCTTAAGAGCAGTGAAATTTGTGAGAATTTGTTACACCGAACACTTCTTCTTCCTCCTACCTTTACGGGAGAAGACGTCCAAAGTCTCTTCTTCTGAACTGCTCTCCATTTCAAAGAGGTCCTTAAATTCCCTCTTATCCTCCTCTTTCTTTTCATTCGGCTTCTTGCGTTTAATTTCTGGGAAGTTTAGATCTTCCATCTACAGCCAGACAACAAAGGGAGGATAGAAGAAAAGACAATTAAAAAGTAAACAACGCTGAAAACCTTTCCTCCGGTCTCGAATTGGCCCCAAGGCAAGAGTAGGGGTAGGTGGATATTCTAAGCATGTATTAAAATCCCACAAAATTACATACGGTAGTGGCCAAAATTGTGAGGGGAAAATTGGGGAAAATGTATTTTCTAAAACTAGCTAATAACACCACTTTTTTTTTTTTGGAGTAGCGCCATAAAACTATAGATCAATGGAAAGATAATTTAATCAAGAAGGTAATGCAATCACTTTTATGAAGGATTTGCTATTAGAATAGCAGTGACAGTCTAAAGAAGAAAAGTGAAACAGGTAGAAAAAAACGAGATATACAAAAATGATCACCATGTCAGTTAATGCTTAATTGGGTCACCTTTAGCATGAATGACAGCCTTACAATGTCTTCCCATGGAGTGAACCGAGTCTTTGAGTTCTGTAGCTGTTATCATGTGAAACCAAGATGGAAGGATGGCTTGTATTAACTGGGTTTTAGTGCTGGGTCGCTTCTGACTAACAAGTTTCTTTAGCTGGCTCCTGGGATTTTCAACTGGGTTAAGGTCTGGGTTATTCCCATTCCAGGCCATTCCAGCAGTGGAATAGGATTATCTCGTACCATATTCCCAGTTCCAGAATACAGTCTGAAATATTGAAGGGGGGGGGGGGGGAAATATCCTAGAAAGAAATCTTGAATTTTAACTATGGGAGGATTGTAAAAATGCCAAAAGATTTGTCTTTCATTTTTTTAATCCTTTCCTGCCAATTGCAGCCTTCACAGAAGACTGCAGAAAATCCCTCTTTTTGGAGTTTCCGACTAAGTTTCCGAGCAAGATCTCCGAATTATACAGCTAAATGAAAATGTTGGGGGGGAATCTCAAAATTAGGGATGAAAATACTCCTTGGATTGCAATCATTGTGTGGTCAAACCTGTCACGATATAAAGGCCGGGTTATTTGGTGCTAAAACCCTGACAAAGTTAATTAAGCAGTAAATTATCAGTTGCATCGATTTGTCAGCCAATGATGCTCCTTGGCCGGGATCGCAAGATGGCTTAAAGTGGGAAGGATTTTGGTTTCCTACCCGTTCTTTGCCAGTAATTTCAAGCTGAATTTCCTTCTCCCTCAGTTTCTTCCAGGTCACGTAGTATGTCCTTAGCGGAGTTCCTTCTGCTTTTACGGTTTTTTCCCATCGCTCCTGTCAAAAAATTGGCCAGAGACGTTAAGAAGGACATCAGCCAAGCGTTTCCTATAACGTTCATAAAACCATCCAAATTTTCTGCTTTGGGTGCAAAGGGGGGGGGGGGGGGTGTCTCACCAGATTTTCCGTATTCCAGTTCTGAAGTCAAAATTTGACCAAAAAAACCCGAGCTGGGCATTCAAAACGGTTTCGGAGGGAAAAAAAATTTGCTCATGGAACTTTTTCGGAGCAAAAAAACCACAATGCTTGGCATCTAATAACACAAATTTGATCTATAATGCAGAAGGGCAGCGCCGAGGAGTTACAAAAAGGCGTTATCTGTAGACTTTACAGATAGTCCTCGACTTGCGACCGCAATTGAGCTCAACATTTCTGTTGCTAAGGGAGACATTTGTTAAGTGAATCCCTGCAGTTGGATGAATCTGGTTTCCTGTTGACTTTGCTCGTCAGGTCGCAAAAGGGGATTACATGGCCAGCAGATTATGTTACTACTGGTTCACCCCGTGCGCGCCTGACTTCCACATATGTGCCTGTCTTTCCGCGCACGTGCATAGCCTCAAAAACGTGCCTAAATAAATTGGAATAGAGCCAGGGCAGGGGGCAGGCACACCCACTATTTCCGCTACTGGTTCGGGAAAATCGTTCCGAACCGGCTGAATACCACTTCTACACATGATCCCGGGGCCGTCATAAATATGAATCAATTGCCAAGCGTCCAAATTTTCATCACGTGACCCGCGGGGAATGCTGCAACGGCCGTAAGTGTGAAACACAGGTTGTAAGTCACTTTTTTCAGTGCCGTTGTTAACTTTGACCGGTGACTAAACAAAATGATTTTAAGTTGAGAACTACCTGCAGTTTTAAGTTCTGTGGATCCTCTCCAAATCGGATTTAATGCTTCGGTTTGAAGCCAGAAAAAGATTGGAGTTTGACTCAGTGCCTTAGGCAGGCCCTAGCCGTTATGTGGTTTATGGTTAAACCATGATTTAAACAAGCTAGGATGGAACGCTCCATGTTGGCTTCCGCAAGAAATTCTCCAGGGATGAAAAAATTTGATTCTTGGGACATCTGGTTGTAATAAGCAGTCATATGATAAACTGAACAAATATTGCTATGGCTAACAGCAGTTTTTTTCCAGCGGCAGAAAAATAAAGATTTCTCTCTTGTTGTTTACTGCACTGTTTTTAATTTCCTTCCTCCCTTGTGCTGGCGTTTTCTCGCTAACACCCGAGCGGAAAAGACTTGTAAAAACTGTGCCGAGAGTGCGTGAGTGTCGCTGTTTGGGCAAGGTCCTGTTATACGCCTCGCAATCCCAAAACTTCACATTTCTAAGCAAAAAGAAAACAAAAAAATTAAAGAACAGACGTTCTCGTTCCGTACTGCTGACGTCTTAAAAGTGCTTCCTTTAAGCATAATGTCCGATCTGAAGGGGGTCTCAATTTTTCAGCTGAAAAATGGGAGCTAGAGGGACCTTCAGTGGGGACGCAGCAGTGGTGGGATTCAGCCGGTTCGGGTGATTTGGTTGTTAAATTTCTGGTTGGCCCCGCCTCTTCCCACCCCACCCAGGAGTCCCCATGTGCCCTATTTTGACTCCCAGGTAAATGCAGTGAGGCCTACTAGGCCCAAAATGGGGTGCGGGGGCAGCACACACACCCCTGCGCCCCGTTTTTGCTTCCAGGGGGCTTTAGGGATGCCTACTAGGCCCAAAACGGGGCGTGGGGGGGGCATGCTGCCCCCCTTGAAGCCCATTTTTGCTCCCGGGGGGGTGGTGCAGGAGGCTGCATGCTGCCTGTTCCCCTTTGCAAGGATGGCAGGATTGCAAAGGATTCTGGGAATCTTCCAACCAGAATGGCAAAGGATTCTGGGAATCTTCCAACCAGAATGGCAAAGGATTCTGGGAATCTTCCAACCAGACTGCTAGTTCAGCAGATCAGCAGATCAAATCTCACCAGCTCAAGGTTGACTCAGCCTTCCATCCTTCCGAGGTGGGTAAAATGAGGACCCAGATTGTTGGGGGCAATATGCTATTTAGTATACTGTCGATTGTTGTAAGTCGCCCAGAGTCCTCGGAGAGTGGGCGGCATAGAAATATGATTAATAAAATAATAAATAAAAAAATTAAAATATTGCTTATTTTCCTTCC
>WNWU01000078.1:2305772-2323117 GCA_012654045.1 Ptyas mucosa
AGCAGAAGCAGAAGCAGAAGCAGAAGCAGAAGCAGAAGCAGAAGCAGGGCAGGCCAAGTGGCAACCAGGAGAAGGGCGTGGAGATGCCACCAAGAGGAGAGCCTGGCTTGTGGGGGCCGTTTCATTTTTTTTCTTTTTTTTTTAGAGGAAACCATCTCCAGCTTCTAATTTTCAATTAACCTTTCCTTATTCTCTTCCGAAGTTTTGCTTCGCTGTGGCCCTTCTTACTCTTATTTTAAAAAATGGATCTCTCTCCCTACCTCTCCAACTCCCTCCCTCTCTCTCCCCCTCTCTCCCTCTCTCCTTCCCCTCCCTCCCTCTCTTTTGCTCTCTCCCCCTCCTCTCCCCCTCCCCCTTGCCCTCCCTCTTTATCTCTCTGTCCCTCCTCCTCCCTCCCCCTGTTTCTCTCCCTCTCTCCCTCCCCCCCTTTTTCTCTCCCTCCCTCTCCCCCTCCCTCCCTCTTTCCCTCTCCCCTCTCCTTCCCTCTTTCCCCTTCCTCTCTCTTTCTCCCCCCCTCTCTCCCCTCTCCTTCCCTCTTTCCCTTCTCCCTCCCTCTTTCTCTGCCCCTCTCCCTCCCCCTTCCTCCCTCTCTCCCACTCCCTCCCCCCTCTCTCTCCCTCTCTCTCTCTCTCCCACTCTCCCCCACTCTCTCTCCCTCTGCAGCTATGATGGAACGTCTGACTTGGCCACGGTTGAATCCTACGACCCCGTCACCAACTCGTGGCAGACGGAGGTCTCCATGGGCACCAGACGGAGCTGCCTTGGGGTGGCAGCCCTGCACGGCCTCCTCTATGCCGCCGGGGGCTACGACGGAGCTTCGTGTCTGAACAGGTAAAGGGGTCCTTCGAAGTTCAAGGTCTACCAGGTTTCCCCATCCCAAGGAAGCTCTTCAGATCCTTCTCTTCCAAACCCACCCTCGTCAAACCCACCGGCAAGGTGAACGACTCAGTTTTCATGGAACCAGGACGGGTGTAAGTCACCATCCGCGTTGTTTTGATAATCATAGACGTAAAAGAGAGAGGAGACCACGTGAGGAGAAACAGGAGGAGGAGGAAAAAATAAATAAATAAAATCCTGTCAGCAGATCGTGAATTGGATACGACGGCCACACTCCCCACCCCCACCCCCGGACCATCCTTAAATCATTTTTAATTTGCCTTTTGAAAATGCTTTGCTCCTGGGAGCTATTGATTCTGCTGCTTTCTCTTGATATGTCCCAGTGCTGAAAGATACGATCCCCTAACCAGCACCTGGGCGAGTATCACGGCTATGAGTACCAGAAGGAGATACGTCCGCATAGCAACCTTAGGTAAGGCCAGCTTTTCCCCTAAAACAGCTCCCCGTTTTTTAAGGATGCGACAGATTGTGATTGTCTTAGGGCCTGGGAAGATCCGTGCCGCATCCCCCGTGCCCTGTTTTGGGCCTAGTAGGCCTCTGTGCAGCCTCCTGGGAGCAAAAACGGGCCACGTGAGGACTCCTAGACGGGGAGGGGAGGGGCCAGCCAGCAATTTAACAACCGATTCGTCTGAACTGGCCCGAACCGGCTGAATCCCACCACTGCTCCTTTGTAGACAGTTATAGGGGAGTGTATGGATTGGTTTAACGACCACTATGCTTAATGACTGCCGTGAAAAATGCCGGAAAAACACTAATGGACCCATCGGCGTCTCAACTTAACAACCACGATGACATAGGACTAGATTTCCAGTCCCCGTCCCAATTGTGGTCATAAATCAAGGACTTCCTTGAGACAGGCACTCTGGATGGTGGGTGATCTATTACAAGTTGCTTTTTTCCCTTCTTCTTCTTCTTCTTCTTCTTCTTCTTCTTCTTCTTCTTCTTCTTCTCCATCACAGATGGCAACCTCTACGCTGTTGGGGGATACGACAGCTCCTCGCACTTGGCAACGGTGGAGAAGTACGAGCCACAGGTAAAATGGGGGGAGGGAAGTGAAGGCAAAACGTGGGCCAGGATTCTCACACGCCCCTCTCCTCCTTGGATGGCATGAGCCCTAATAGAATACAGTAGTGGCCAAAATTGAGGAAACCTTTTGGGGAAAAGTGAATTTTCTAAAACTAGCTAATAACACCACTTTTTTTTTTTGCAGTAGTGCCATAAAAGTATGTATCAATGGAAAGATTTAATAATATAATAATAAATAAGATTAAATAATAATTTAATAATGCAATAATTTTTATGAAGGATTTGCTATTAGAATAGCAGTTACAGTCTAAAGAAGAAAAGTGAAATAAGTACAAAAAAACGAGATATTCAAAAATGATCACCACGTCAGTGAATACTGAGTTGGGTAAGCTTTAGCATGAATGACGGCCTTAAAACGTCTTTCCATGGAGTGGAGTCTTTGAGTTCTGCAGCTATTATCATGTGAAACCAAGATTGAAGGATGGCTTCTATTAACTGGGTTTTATTGCTGAGTCGCTTCTGACTAACCAGTTTCCTCAGTCCATAGATCTTCCTTGTCTCAACCCAGCTACTTGCCCCGCCAGCTGGGCGAACAGCTGGGCGGCCTGGCAAGCAGCCGGGCAGTGAGGCAAGGAGTGGCTGGGAGGGGAGGGGCCAGGCATGGCAAGGCATGCTATTCAGCCAGTTTGCCAAACTGCACAAAACGTTAGCTACCGGTTCTACCGAACCTGTGCGAACCGGCTGAATCCCACCGCTGGGTATCAACCTAAAATCCCTACGTAGTCAAAAGAGAAACTAAAGAAGAAAGAAAGAAAGAAAGAAAGAAAGAAAGAAAGAAAGAAAGAGGGAGGAAACAAATAGGAAGGAAGGAAAGAAGAAAAAAGAAAGAAAAGAAAAAAAAGAAAGAAAAAGAGAGGGAGGGAGGGAGGAAACACAGGAGGAAGAAAGGAAGAAAAAAGAAAGAAAAGAAAGAGAAAGAAAGATCTGAAGAAACAAAACTCTGAATCCTCAGGTCTATTCTCTTACGACTCTAAAAAAAGGAGGAGAGGATTTTTTTTGAAGCTGAATTTTTTTGGCAAGCCGAGAGTTTGGGTTTTCTTCACCTCTCCTTTGTTTCTCCTCTGCCAGATCAACACCTGGACACCCATTGCCAACATGCTAAGCCGCCGGAGTAGTGCAGGCGTGGCCGTCCTGGAAGGGATGCTGTACGTGGCCGGAGGGAACGACGGGACCAGCTGCCTTAACTCGGTGGAGCGCTACAATCCCAAAACCAACACGTGGGAAAGTGTAGCCCCCATGAACATCCGTAGGTAGGGAGCAGCGCCCGAAAGATCGCGACGTCCCAATGGTCCGGTTATCTCCACTTCCCACCTTAAGATCTGGCCCTCTTAAATGTGGAAGGCGAGATCTTAAAACCTGAAGGCCACCACTTTAACAAGAAGGGAGTGTCGGAGTTTGTCGCAGCAATCAAATCCAGAAAGCACGCCCAAGTAACTGATGCAGCAGGATTCATTAACTTCTCTTTATATACCGTATTTTTCAGAGTATAAGACGCACCTTTTTCCCTCCTAAAAAGGGGTAAAAATTTAGGTGCGTCTTATACACCGAATGTAGCCCCGCCCACCCACTGGCCCACACCCTTTGGCCTCTGCTTCGCAGCAGTTACCTCCTTGCAAGCAAACAGCAAGAAAAAACAACTCCTTTCAGCTTCAGCACAGCCTCATTAGCACAAGTTGATTGGATCGGCCTCCCGACTCTCCACTGTTTTGCTCTCAGCTGTTTTGCGCAGGGCTCTGCTGCTTGCTGCAAAGAGGTAAATTGCTGGGAGCAGATTTTTTTTTCCTTGTGCTAATCAAGCTATGCTGAAAATGAAACTGAAAGTAAAGCAGGCTGTTTGCAGTTTGCTGCAATGAGGCAAAATTGCTCAAAGGCAGAGGGAGCTTTCTTTTTCTTCTTTTCCTCACCAAAAAAGGTAGGTGCGTCTTATACTCCAGTGCGTCTTATACTCCGAAAAATACGGTACATAATAACACATGAGACATATATATAATACCAAGAGTGGTTCTTCTAACATGGTAGAGAGGAGAGATTGTAAGTAAGTACAAACACAGGCAGAGTACAGCAGAGAGGAGTTTCAGCAGACTAGTTTTGGAGGTTATGCTAAGCCACACCCAGACTCCTTGCTGTCTCCAGCAAATACTGTTTCAGTTTCCAAACAGTCCCCATTGGCTGACCCAGTTGCCATGTCTTTTCATTGGCTGACCTTGTTACCATGTCCCTGCCAGTCATGAACTCTCATAGACACTGACAGGGAGTCAGGGAACAAATAGAATTCCTAGGGTGCAGGATTACTGCAATCGGAGGCGTGCCAATCCTGGCTAGCAGTCTAGTGGTGGCGTTTTGCATTGGCCACGGTTACAACCACTGGAATTCTAATAATGTAAATGGAGTCAGGGGGAAAACGTTCTCGCTTCGGTGAGGTGAGAACAGAAGAAAATCCAGATTCTGCTCCAAACACATCCAAATCTCCTCCTCCCTCCATGTGTAAATTCTAGCATACTAGAGAGCCAGTTTGGTCTAGTGGTTAAGGTGCTGGCCTAGAAACTGGAGACGGTGAGTTCTAGTCCCGCCTTAGACATGAAAGCCAGCTGGGTGACTTTGAGTCGGTCATCAGGAGATGGTGAGTTCTAGTCCCGCCTTAGGTATGATGACCAAACTAGGTGATTTGAGCCAATCACCAGGAGACGGTGAGTTCTAGTCCCACTTTATCTGAAAGCTGATGGAGAAACTTTGGGCCAATCACCAGGAGACAGTGAGTTCTAGTCCCAGTAGTGAGGAAAACAGGAAGAGGAAAATGTGTTGGATATGTTCACCGCCTTGAATTCTTTGTAAAACCAATAAAGGCAGGATGCAAATAAATGAATAAATATTAGGAAGATATGAAGGCATCTGACCGTTTCCAAAATTGTGAGGAAAAGCATTCGACATTCCAAAAAAACCAATCCATGGGATAGTTTGATAGCTGTAAAGGAAAGCTGAGGTAGGAAGAAGGGAGATTATGGTGGAGTCTGAAGCCACCTCCGTTCCACCCATTTTAAGTGAGTCTCGTAGGGTTAGAAGCTCCATCTGTGGAAGCTGCAGCTGCTAGAGTTTAGCCATAGCCAGATGTTCTCCTGCTTGAGGGAACTCTTAAAGTCCCTTCCAACTCTGTTGTTCTTCTTTCTTCTTTTTAGAAGCACCCATGACTTGGTGGCCATGGAAGGCTGGCTCTATGCCGTGGGTGGGAACGATGGCAGCTCCAGCCTCAACTCCATCGAGAAATACAACCCACGGACCAACAAGTGGGTGGCGGCCTCGTGCATGTTCACCCGGCGCAGCAGTGTGGGGGTGGCAGTGCTGGAACTCCTCAACTTCCCGCCACCATCCTCGCCCACCCTCTCGGTGTCCTCGACGAGTCTTTGACGAAGGACCCTGCCGTTCCTCGCCTCGCCTGGACTGCAGCGTCTGTCGGAGCGCGAAGCCGGCTTGGTCCGGCCCCTCCGGAAGCCGATCTCTGTGAAGGGGGGTGCTGCACCCAGAGACTTTCCCCGGGGGCCCACGTTCGGCTCGGCTCCAAGAGGGGGAGTCTCCTTAAAAAGACCTACTTAGAGAAGAAGACCACCGAAACCGAGAATTCTCCGCGCGTCCATTGTTGATCTCACCGCAACGTAGACCGATGCTACCTTGGTTCTCGTAGACCAGACTCACAACAACCTTCGAATTCCACGATTGGATGTCGATCGCCGGATCCATCTCATGCAAGGGACCGAGATTGATAAGGGCGCAAAAATCAAGGTACCGCCACGAGCTAAAGCCGATGACGCCAACCGTGGAGTTATTCGCGGAGGCTGTGTGCCAACTGCAGAACCTTAAGCTGTGAACATCACAATTAGCCAAAAACTTCTTAACTAAACCCTAACAGTATACGGTTGAAGATGTGCAGGCGAAAGGAGGCCTCTCACCTCGGTGTCTAGAGAAAAGGATGCCTTAACACGAAAACAGGGCTGAGATGATCCACAGGTCCTCCTCTTCATGTTCTCCTCCGTCTGTAGGCCACCAATTCAGACATCCTCCTAGTAGTATCTTTCCCAGCACGTGTCTGGAGTTGTCTCCACCGGGTGGCTTCGTACTTCGTCTGAACTGGGAAGAATTTGGTCGAAGTTTGGTGATTTGGGGAGACGGGGGGGGGTCTACTTTAGACTCCGTGGAA
Source organism: Ptyas mucosa (assembly GCA_012654045.1). NCBI lineage: Eukaryota > Metazoa > Chordata > Lepidosauria > Squamata > Colubridae > Ptyas > Ptyas mucosa. Next base: position 2,311,945 of record WNWU01000078.1, read on the forward strand.
TGTATCTTACGTCTCGAGGTGCACCAGTAGCATTTCCTTAACTGTTCACTTCGGGTTCCCCCCTGCTTTGTGTTGTTGGGGGTGCCCGACGATGGGGGGGGGGGCCTTTATAATTTATTTGCTCACCTTTGCCAGCCAATCTGCTCCCTGGCTGCCTGCCTGCCTTCTCCTCCCTATTTATTTCCCTTATTTATTTATTTAAATCGGAGGGTTTGCAGGACAGGAAATGGCGGGGAGGCGCTTCGCTTAATCTGCTGCGAAGTCAAAAACCGTGGCCGCAATCTACTGAAGGGAAACTTTTGTGGGAAAATTATCCCGGTGGATTAACCAAGAGTGGCCTAAATCACAGCCTTCCTTTTGAATGGACCAATTCGGCATTGTGCGTCTCGTCTTTTTTTTTGTTTGGCACTGCAACCGGGCCGGGCTTTTGTTCCAGAGCCTTGTCCCAACAATTCCTGCCTAAAAAAAAAAAAGAAAAAGAAATTGTCTTGATTTCAGAGTATTATCCTGCTGCCACGCTCGTTCCTGGAAGGGAGTGTGAAACTACACAATATTAATTGCGTTACGTGGATTTTGTTCTCAAAGCACTAAGAAGAGGGTCGAAGAGGAATAATTCTCACGGAGAGTAAAATGGCGGCGCTTAAATTTTGAGAGGATTATTTTGAAAGCAAGGAAAATGCACTACGTTTGAGGACTTGCCTTGAAGAAGTTCCAATTGTCGTACTGTTTACTCCCCCCCACTTTGGATGGGGTTTGGACTACAAAGCCCAGCTCGGATGCCAGCTAGCTTGCCATGGAAAAAATTGGGGGATGTGGAGAGAGAGAGAGAGAGAGGAAAGGAAGTTTCTTGATGATAGATGCCAGTGTGTATGGATGACCTCTCTTTGTCTTTGCCATTTTGGGTGCAAAAAATGAGAGAGGCTAGGACACAGAGGCTCTTCGTAAGTTAGCCAATACTTCTCATTTTATTCTACAGTTACTCCTTTGCTGCTTCTGTGGGGGGGGGGGGGTGTTTCGGTTTCGTTTGTTTGTGTGTTGGTTTATTTATTTTGTCGCTGGTTTCACTGTGCTGGGCTGGTTTGCAACGATGCTGGATGGGGTTGGGGGCAGGTTGACCTGAACGTCCAACTCGCAAGCTTCGGAGATTCCTCATTCAAATTGGCTTCAAATTTTGGGGGTTCTGGGTCAGCAGTGAGGTTTATGCATCAAGCCACGATTAAACACGCCCTCCTGCGAACTGCTTTACGAACCACGATCGGTGAACTTCCCTAGCTGGATAAGCCACAATCACAAAACAGACTGTCGAATGCTTGGTGCCATATTTTGTTAGCAAACCACAGTTTATGGGCCCACGTCTTCTTCAATACTCCAGCCAAGATGTCCGTGGCTGGGAATTCTGGGCGTTGAAGTCCATACATCCTACCGTTCATATAAGCCATGATTTGAAAAACAACAACAACAACAACTAACAAACCGTGGCCCTGCTTGCCACCAAGGGTGAATCCAAAGGGCAGCTTTGCTGGGCTTCTCTGTATCCATGATTTAAGATTTATAAGCATCGTGGCTTAGCTTCGAAGGCATTTTTGCAAAAAGACCTTTCCAACGAACAATTTCTGTAAATCTGTAGCTCGTCTGGCATTGTGCTCGGCCTTCCACCCGGAAACATAGTTTTGCAAATCCTGAGTGCTGTAACGGGGTGGGAACCATTTATCAGGGTTTGATCCGCTGCATTCATTTTGGGAAATTTGTTTTCACAGTGTTCTGTTTTTGTTTTTTTTTTATAAGTGCCTTCACTTTGCTTTTGGGGTCCTTCAGTGGGGCAGGTTGTCTATGGGGAGCAAAGCCTGTGGGTCCTTCTCATCCGTTTGTGCCGGAGTGGGGTAGAAAATATTTGCATCGGAAGATGTTGATAAAATTCCTTTCCATGCTGTTTACAGCAGTATTTGGTCACTTTAAGACGTGTGGACTTCAACTCCCAGAATTCATAGCTGGCTGGAAGAATTCTGGGAGTTGAAGTCCGCACGTCTTAAAGGGGCCAAGCCTGAGAAACACTCAGGCAAAAGATGATTCAGCTGAAAAGCTAGGATTTTCTCCAGGCAATATCCATTTTCAAGATCTTTCTGGTCTACAAATCAGATCGTCCCAATTGATCCTAGTTACAAACGTCAGGGATTTTTTTTTTTTTTTGCCCTTCTGTAATTTATCCGCGGATACCTCCCTCTTCCCAAGCAGTTTCTGAATTTCTTGAAAAGGAAAAAATTGAAGTGTTACCAGTCAGATGACGTTTTTCACATCCCTAATGTAGGAATTGAAGACAAAAACCTTGTTTTGGGTGGGTCAAGTGGTAGGATTCAGCCGGTTCGGGCGAATCAGTTGTTAAATTGCTGGCTGGCCCTGCCCCTCCCCTCCCTGCCCCTCCCCTTCCAGGAGTCCCCCATTTCGGCTCCCAGGTAAATGCAGGGAGGCCTACCAGGCCCAAAACAGGGCGGGGGGGTTTACGGTGTGACACCCCCCCCTCGCGGCCCGTTTTTGCTCCCAGGAGGCTACAGGGAGGCCTACTAGGCCCAAAACGGGCAGCGGGGGTGGGCAGCGTCCTCCCCGCGGCCCGTTTTTTGCTCCCAAGGGGGTGCAGGAGGCCAAGTGTTGCCTGTCACACACCCCTGGCCACGCCCACCATGGCCACGCCCACCCAGCCGGTCATTAGGGCAGAGAACCAGTTGTTAAATTTTTTGAATCCCACCACTGAATGGGTCCCGGGGAGTGGGGTGTCTTCCTTTTGGGGCGGTGGGAGAAGATGCTTTTGCAAAGGACATCCTTATGTAGGAGTCGCTTGGTTCGTGGCGATGGGACGGGACGAAGACATGGCACCTTCAAACTTGGGTCCTTTAAGACTGGTGGACTTCAACTCCCAGAATTCCCCAGCCAAAGCATGGCTGGCTGAAGAATTCTGGGATTTGAAGTCCACCAGCCTTAAAAGTACCAAGGTTGGAGAGCCTTGGCCAAAGCGATTGGTTCTTTGCATCCTTTTTTGCTCCCACGTTTCGGTTTGCCTCTTTGCCAATCGGAAGAGAGATGCTCCGATCCTCAACGTACGATTGGAACCCAAGCAAAGATGGCGGGGTTTGTAACGACGGAGGATACGGTAGCCGTAACCACGAAAGGAATCGGGAGTGGTTATCCTTGTCGGAAGCCCTTTTCACTCACGGCCTCGCTTTCCCCCCCTCTCCCTCCCACCCTTAGTTTAATTCAAAACTAGCTTTCAACTTCCCACCTGATTTACCATTACAGGTAAGTCCTCCATTTATGACCATAATTGAGCCCGGAATTACGGTCGTTAAAACAGGCCGCTTTTTTTGCAGCCGTCCCATTTTCACCCGTGGGTGGGGGTTTTTTTTGCCGGAAGTCAGAAGGAAACAATGGAAATTGCCAAAAAAACACCCCACCGTATGGGATGCTGCAAACGGCCAAGCATGGAAGGAAAGAAGGAAGGAGGGAGGGAGGGAGGGAGGGAAGGAAGGAAGGAAGGAAGGAAGGAAGGAAGGAAGGAAGGAAGGGAAGGAAGGAAGGAAATAATCTCATCTTCCTTGTTGCCCCTGTGCTCCTTTTTGAAGTCAGTGGCTAAGACTCTGAGCTTGTCAATCAGAAAGATGGGCGGTTCGAATCCCCAGTGTAGGTCTTCCTACGCGAGCAGGGGGCTGGACCAGATGACCTCCAAGGTCCCTTCCAACTCCGTTGCTGTTAAAAGTACGATCTCCGGTCTACCCATGGTGCAAATCCCCAGCTTATTCACCCTAGGTTGGAGATGCCTTGAAGAGGGAAGGGGTTTTATGTGTTAATTTATCTGTATCGTGTGCGTGTGTGTGTTGGATTTATTTATGTGCCGTTAAAACGTCCACTTTATTTTGCGTTTCTCAATTTTTGCACTATAACAAAACAAAAACAAAAAAGGGGGGGGGAGAAATATGAGCAATACAAGCCAGCTGTGTTAAAATAAAATAAAAAAATAAAATAAATTAGATTTTTCTTGACTCTCTGACTCATTTTCAGTGATTGATTGATTGATTGATTGATTGATTGATTGATTGATTTAAAAACCTGCCCTGAGTTTGACCCTAGAGGTTGCTATAAAGGTAACTGCTTCCACCCAAAGGGACTCAGTCCAAGACGGGATTAGAGACGTGGATGACTTTACAAACATGTATGCCGGGTATGTCTGTCTGTTCGGAATGGTAAGCACGGACGGATCTGGCTGGCTGCATGTCAAAACTCCTTGCAGGCAAAAGATCCTGGAGGTCAGTGCAAGAATTTTAGCTGCTTCTAAGAGGGCTAATTTTATACAGGTAATCCTCAACGGACGACCCCAATTTATGTCAATCAATCAAGCAATCAATTTATTACAGGCTTAGGTAAAGGTAAAGGTTCCCCTCGAACCTAAGTGCTCCTGACTCTAGGGGGCGGTGCTCATCTCCGTTTCAAAGCCGAAGAGCCAGCGCTGTCCGAAGACGTCTCCGTGGTCACGTGGCCGGCATGACTCAACGCCAAAGGCGCACGGAACGCTGTTGCCTTCCCACCAAAGGGGGTCCCTATTTTCCTACTTGCATTTTTTTTTAACGTGCTTTCGAACTACTAGGTTGGCAGAAGCTGGGATGAGTCACGGGAGCTCATCCCCGTTACGCGGCGCGAGGGATTCGAACCGTTGAACTGCCGACCTTTCGATCGACGAGCTCAGCGTCTTAGCCACTGAGCCGCCGCGTCCCGTTATTACAGTCTTAGACCAGTAAAAATAAAAACCCTCTGTAAAGATACAATTCAAAATTCTAGTATCAAATAATAAAATAACAACTAAAACCTATAATAAAATCCAGCCTGTCAATTATACGTGGTCTGAATATACTACAGTTTCAATCCATAAACTGGGTGGGCCGTTGTAGGTTCGACGCTAAAAGGGAGAGGACAAAGCCCATGATGGCAAACTTATGGCACACGTGCCGGAAATGGCATGCAGCAGAGCCATTTCTCCAGGCCCACAAGCCAGGGGTGAAATCTACTTACTTTCCCTACCGGTTCGGAAGTGCGTGCACCGCATCGTCACGTTCGATTTTTGACCCTCTGTGCATGCGCAAAGCCTTCTGTGCATGCACAGAGGGTCAAAAACGGGTTACTTCCTGGTTAAAACCAGGAAGTAATAACATCCGGGTGAGTGGGCGGAGCTTTGTGTTGCCGCCGCTACCAGTTCGCCAAACCACACGCTGCCGGCGCTACCAGTTTGCGCGAGCCAGACAGAACCGGTAGGATTTCACCACTGATGCAAGCCATTGCCCGTTGCTTTTCCAGGTTCTGGCACACTGGCCAGCCGGTCTTCACATGCGCCAGAGCACTGGAAACTGGAAGAGCAGTCGCCCGGTATGCATGCGCGTGCCGGGAAGATGATCTTCCGGTTTCCGGCGTACGCATGTGCACGGGCCAGCTGGTCTTCGCACACGCATGCACACCAGAAACCGGAAGACCCAAGTGGCCGGTGTGTATGCGCATGCTGGAAACTGGAAGATTATCTTCCTGATGCACACAAGCGCATGGGGAGGCTGCTTTTCCGGATTCCAGTGCACGCAAGCGCACGCTTTCCGACACTCTGTGCTGAAAAGTTTAGCCAACACTGGACTAAGAAGTGCAAAGGGTTTGCCGCATTTGTTATATAACATAACTATGGTGGAGAAGACACGTTTGCGACACATGTCTGTGGGCGTGGCGTGGTGGGCATGGTGTGGCTTGGTAGGCGTGGCTTGGCGGGCATGGCAGGGGAAGGATACTGCAAAATCTCCATTCCCTCCCCACTCCAGGGGAAGGATACTGCAAAATCCCCATTCCCACTCCACTTCAGAGGAAGGATATTGCAAAATCTCCATTCCCACCCCACTCCAGGTGAAGGATATTGCAAAATCCCCATTCCCACTCCACTTCAGAGGAAGGATATTGCAAAATCCCCATTCCCTCTCCACTCCAGGGGAAGGATACTGCAAAATCCCCATTCCCTCCCCACTCCAGGGGAAGGAAACTGCAAAATCTCCATTCCCACCCCACTCCAGGGGAAGGATACTGCAAAATCTCCATTCCCAACCCACTCCAGAGGAAGGATATTGCAAAATCCCCATTCCCAACCCACTCCAGAGGAAGGATATTGCAAAATCCCCATTCCCTCTCCACTCCTGGGGAAAAGCTATTGCAAAATCTCCATTCCCACCGCACTCTGGGGCCAGCCAGAGGTGGCATTTGCCGGTTTTCCGAACTCCTCAAAATTTCCGCTACAAGTTCTCCAGAACCTGTCAGAACCTGCTGGATATATGTATATATACAGGAATCTGAAGCCATTTTTAAACGATGGTTTAAGAGGCAAGGATCCTAAGCTTGCGACAAACTCAACATGACCTCATGTGCCCGTGCCTAAAACGACAACCTCTTCTCTAGCAAAATCTTTTGGAAAAACCCCTGGAAATCAAACAAGGGATTTGGGGGCAAAAAAATATATTACATTTTGCCGTTCTTTCTCTTCACAGAGAGATGGAGGAAAAGCAGATTGCCAATCGCGGATATTAACAGGGGTTTTTTTTCCCCAAAAAATGTCGGCACATCTGTGTGGTTTTTCTTCTCTCTTAAGGCCAACCGTTTTTGGGTTGTTTTGGGTTGGTTTTTTTTTGTTATTTTGGGGTTTTTTTTAAAGACAAGGAAGGGCTCTGTGTGACTCAGAGGCTTGCGTTCCAGTTTCTACTGGAAGATTCCCAATGCAGTGGGGAAAATGTTGATGCAAATCATGCTGGAAAATCTATCGCGGATCGGTTAACAGAATTCTTTTTCCACCTGCTCTCCAGACTCAAAACGTCTATAAATAACCATCCGTTGCATAAAGGCTGTGCACTGCAGAGAGGCCGTCTGCTAACAGAGCCCTCTTTCCACCGACCAGCAAACAGCAAAGTGGATTTTAGAAGTTAGTCAGAGCTAGTTTTTTCGTGGACCGGGCAGAATTTCCACCGTGGGAAAATGCAGGAAACAGGCCGCACGCTGTCCCATCCTCCCCCACCCCCCCACCCCCCGCCAAAGGAATCCAGAATATTCCACTTTCAAAGCCAGATCTCTGGCATGCATTTTGATGCCGTTTGCAAAAAAAAAAAAAAAAAAAGTTCAAAGCAAACCATGAAACAGGGTGTGATAAAATGTTGTAATCGCTTTGGCATCCTTCCTCCCCTTCGCTTAAAACTCATGTTTGCTGGGTGGAGGACAAAAAGATAGATAGATAGATAGATAGATAGATAGATAGATAGATAGATGATAGAGATAGGTAGGTAGATAGGTGGGCATGTAGTTAGATAGATAGATAGATGATAGGCAGATAGGTAGATAGATGATAGATGTAAGTAGATAGATAGATAGGAAGATAGGTAGGTAGGTAGGTAGGCAGGTAGGTAGGTAGATAGATAGATAGATGATAGAGATAGGTAGGTAGATAGATAGGTGGGCATGTAGGTAGGTGGATAGACAGATGACAGATGTAGGTAGGTAGACAGACAGACAGACAGACAGACGGACAGATAGATAGATAGATACATAGATAGAGATAGATAGGTAGGTAGATAGGTGGGCATGTAGGTAGGCAGATAGATAGACGTAGGTAGGTAGGTAGGTAGGTAGGTAGATAGATAGAGGTAGGTAGATAGATAGGTGGGCATGTAGGTAGGTAGCTAGACAGACAGATAATAGATGTAGATAGATAGATAGATAGATAGATAGATAGATAGATAGATAGATAGAGGTAGGTAGGTAGGTAGATAGATAGATAGATAGATAGAGGTAGGTAGATAGATAGGTGGGCATGTAGGTAGGTAGCTAGACAGACAGATAATAGATATAGATAGATAGATAGATAGATAGATAGATAGATAGATAGATAGATAGATAGATAGAGGTAGGTAGGTAGGTAGGTGGGTAGGTAGATAGATAGATAGATAGACAGACAGACAGACAGACAGATGATAGATGTAGGTAGGTAGGTAGATAGGTAGGTAGATATATAGAGAGAGATATAGACAGACAGACAGACAGACAGATGATAGATGTAGGTAGGTGGGTGGGTAGGTAGGTAGGCAGGTAGATAGATAAAAAGAGAGATATTTTCTGTTTTCTGCTTCGTTTTTTCTCTGTCACATTGCAAGCACTTTCCGTACACTTAGCGTGCCTATTTCTGCTTTATCGATTCTTCGTCCTCCTTCAAAACCCGTTGGTTTTTTCTTTTTAGCCCTTTTATTCTGTTGCATTGTCTGTCTACTTATTTTTAGTTCTATGAATACAGTAATTAGAGCCTCATGTATGTTTTTATTATAGTGTTTTCCGGCTTAAAGAAGATCCCAATGAAGGTTTGATCGATTGCCCTAGATTTTAAGCAGACAATTAAGGGTTGCTTGTGCCACCGGATCAATTTTGTTTGAGGTAGGCCATGGCTTGTGCGTGTTGGGCCTCAGAAGGATGGCACAACGCGAACGTTAAAGTCATTATCGTCATTATCACCGTCCCAGCGACAGTAGTAATAATAACTCACCAGTCCAAAGCATCGAGTCGGCCTCGGTTTCTTTCCCAAAAGTATAGAAACTGTTGACTCAATAGATCTTCTATTTCTGCTATCGGTTCTGATCAGCGTTTAAAATATTACATCAGGAAATTTAATCCAGTATTACTCTGTAGATGTAGTTGCACCACATTACAAAAAAAAAAAAAAAAAAGAAAGATGTTGAAACTTTGGAAAAAGTGCCAAGAAGAGCAACTAAGATGATTAAGGGCCCCTGGAGATAAAAAAAAAAAAAGTATGCATGTTGGTTTATTATTTTAATTAGAATTCAACCAAATGTTTCTATTGGGTATATTGAGAGAATCGGGTAGTTCAGTTTAAAATGCAGTGTGCACTTTTAAAGAAATGTCTTCAAATTTCTCAAGTATAATTCTCCCCGGGTGTGTGTATGAGTGTGTGCTGTGGTTTAGAGATGGAACTTTTACGATAGACTTTCATTTTTTGCAATCCAAGTTGGTCAAACACCAGCATGTATAATATCTATCGCTAATGCTCACTTCCCATTTTGTCCCAGTCCCACAAAAAAACCATTTAGGTAATGGGAATTAAAATGTGAGATTGTAGCTTTTAATTTAATTTATTATTTTTTTTATTTGATTTATATGCCGCCCTTCTCCGGAGACTCAGGGCGGCTTACAATGCGCTAAGCAGTAGCCTTCATACTTTTGTATATTTATACAAAGTCAGCTTATTGCCCCCACAAACTGGGACCTCAATTTACCTACCTTAGAAAGGATGGAAGGCTGAGTCAACCTTGAGCCTTGGTGAGATTTGAACCTGCACTAATTGCAGGCAGCTGATGTTAATAACAGGGCTTTAGACCACTGTACTATCCAAGGCTCTTCTTAAAGTAGCACCAGCTGCCTGCAATTACTGCGAGTTCAAATCTCACTAGGCTCAAGGTTGACTCAGCCTTCCATCCTTCCGAGGGAGGTAAAATGAGGACCCCGGATTGTGGGGGGCAATAAGCTGACTTTGTATAAAAAAAGAACACCGCTTGGGAGGGGGGCTCCGAAAGCCCTACTAAGCAGGTATATACAAAAGTATGAAGGCTATTGCTTAACGCATTGTGAGTCTCTGGAAAAGGGCGGCATATAAATTGAAGCAATAAATAAATAAATAAATAAATATGAAGAACGGTTGCAGGAACTGGGTATGGCTAGTCTAGAGAAAAGAAGGACTAGGGTTGACATGATAGCAGTATTCCGGTATTTGAGCGGCTGCCCCAAAGAAGAGGGAGTCAAGCTATTTTCCAAAGCCCCCGAAAGCAGGACAGGGTGGAAACTCATCGAGGAGAGGAGCAACCTGGAAGCAGGGAGGGGTTGGACTAAATGACCTCCACGGTCCCTTCCCAACTCTGTTACGGTTACTTTCGCTGCGTTGGTTCGTTCTCTTCAAATCCTTTGAAAGCACATTCTTCTCAGGGCACAGGAAAGGAAATTCCCGTGGGCAATGCCTACGTTGGCACTAATTTTAGGAAGAGAGAGAGAGAGAGAGAGGGAGAGGGAGGAAGACAAAGGAAGAGGGATCCCAAATTTGGAACGCCGCCTGCGAATGATGGGCATGGATCGTGAGCTCATTTTCCTGCCCCTCCCCCTTGGATTTGGAAATCCACCTTGGGTTTGGAAAAGAAGGGGGGGAGGAGAGAAACGATCATGGTCCTTAAAATAAACAAATAAAAAAAAAGGCTTCCTACAGCAAGCTGGTTGGAGCAGAGGTAGCAGCGTTTCTCACCTTTGGGGATTTTAAGACGGGTGGACTTCAACTCCCAGAATTCCCTTAACAAGCCATGATGATTGGGCTCAGTTTAGCGTCTTAGAAGGAAGCATCTATTGGGAGGGTGAAGACGTCACTTAGGGTATCCGCAGGGGATTCACTCAAGGAAGGAATGGGTTTATTCTCTGGGACTGGATTTAAAAAAAACAAAACAAAAACGCCAGAAGGATTATCATTATTATTCTGCATTTCTGATGACCTTTCCTTTGCCTTTGCCTTTCTTCTATTATCCATTTCTTCTTCTCTCTATTTCCTCCCTCCCTCCTTTCCTTTTTCCTTTCCTTCCCTTCCCTCTTCTTTTCCTTTCCTTTCCTTCCCTTCCCTCTTCATCCTTTCCTTTCCTTTCCCTTCCCTTCCCTCTTCCTTCCCTTCCCTCTTCATCCTCTGGAACCAGTTGCCCCCGGAGATTAGGAGAATTCATGACCTCAGTGCCTTCCGCCGTGCCCTAAAAACACATTTTTTCCAACAAGCCGGGCTGGCTTAAGAAGAAATTTTAAATATTTTTAATATTTTAATTGGTCTGTGAGTTTTAAATTTGGTAGCCAAATTATATATATTTTAAATGTCTTAATATTTATATTTCATGTTTTTTATGTCTGGCTGTACACCGCCCTGAGTCCTCAGGGAGAAGGGCGGTATAGAAATTGGAAATAAATAAATAAATAAATAAATCCTTTCCTTTCACTTCCTTTCACTTCCCCCTTTCCTTCCCTTCCCCTCCCTCTTCCTCCTTTCCTTCCCTTCCCTCTTCATCCTTTCCTTTTCTTTCCCTTCCTTCCTTTCCCT
>WNWU01000078.1:2344030-2354034 GCA_012654045.1 Ptyas mucosa
TAGAATAGAATAGAATAGAATAGAATAGAATAGAATAGAATAGAATAGAATAGAATAGAATAGAATAGAATAGAATAACAGAGTTGGAAGGGACCTTGGAGGTCTTCTAGTCCAACCCCCTACCCAGGTAGGAAACCCTATACCGCTTCACACAAACGGTTATCCAATCTCTTCTTAAAAACTTCCAGTGTTGGAGCATTCACAACATCTGGAGGCAAGTTGTTTCACAGATTAATTGTTCTCACTGTCAGGGAATTTCTCCTTAGTTCTAGGTTGCTTCTCTCCTTGGTTAGTTTCCATCCATTGCTTCTTGTCCTGCCCTCAGGTGCTTTGGAGAATAGCTTGACCCCCTCTTCTTTGAGATATTGGAAGACTGCTATTATGTCTCCTCTAGTCCTTCTTTTCATTAAACTAGACATACCCAGTTCCTGCAACCGTTCTTCCTATGTTCTAGCCTCCAGTCCCCTAATCCTCTTGGTTGCTCTTCTCTGCACTCTTTCTAGAGTCTCCACATCTTTTTTTACATCGTGGCGACCAAAACTGAATGCAATATCCCAAGTGTGGCCTTCCCAAGGCCTTACAAAGTGGTATCAACACTTCGCGTGATCTTGATTCCATCCCTCTGTTGATGCAGCCTAGAACCGTGTTGGCTTTTTTGGCAGCTGCTGCACACGGCTGGCTCCTCTTTAAATGGTTGTCCACGAAGACTCCAAGATCCCTCTTTTTTTAATGCTGTTTCATGGAATGAATCCAGAGAGAGAGAGAAAAATAAGAACAGAGGAACAAAGAAATAAGAATAAATCAGCTTCGCTGAATGACACCCAGGAGGAAAAAAAATAAAATAACCGGGATTATTAACCTCCTGAAAATCTGCCGTGTTTCAAAACGGGCATGTGTGAATTTGGACTGGTGGGGGCTGCTGCCCGGATGGTGGTTTTTCTGCCTGCCTGCCACCTGATCCTGCACACTTTTGGGCGGCGCACGCTCGGATTTAGTCCACGGCCTGGGGCGAGTCGGCCTTGTGATGGGAAAAGAGCGAAGACAGCTGGGAGAGGCACTTCCCTTGCTAATTACGGGAGGGTTTTGTTTTCGGTTATTTTGGGTACGGCTGGGGAAACCGACCCGGTCTGTTTCACTGGAATCAAAGGGGGAGGAGAAGGGAGGAGAGGGGGAAAGAACAATGAGACATGCGTGTGGATGAAAAGAGACGCAGGAATACCAGGGGTGGGCTTCAAAACTTTTAGCAAGGGGTTCTCTGCCCGGTTGCTGGGTGGGCGTGGCCAGGGTGGGCGTGGCTAGTCAGCCTCCTGCACCACAGCAGGAGGGGTGTTTTTACCCTCCCCAGGCTCTGGAGGCTTTTCTCGAGCATCCGTGAGAGCAAAAATGGCCTCCCCAGGCTCTAGAGGCCGGAAATGGGCCCGAACTTCCGGTAGGCCCGTTTTTCGTCCTCCCCGAGCCTCTGGGCGTGCTCTGCACCTACCTGCATCCAAAACTGGCCGCGTGGGGATTCCTGGGAGGGGCGAGGCGGGGTGGAAAAAGCCAGCCAGGAGTGGAATTTGGGGGTTCTCCGAACTGCACAGAATCTTAGCTAGAGGTTCTTCCGAATCCCTGCAAACCCCCAGCAACCCAGCCCTGAGGAAAACCAGAGCTTGCTCTCTATCTATCTGCAGGCAAAAACCGGAAGTTTATTTTCGGGCACGCGCAGGCACCCCCGAGCCTCTCCTCTTCCGGGTTGCAGCGCAGACGAGTGCGCGCACAAAGTGCACACGCGCTCCCTTTTCGCCATCACTGCTTTAGAGAATAGGTTGACCCCCTCTTCTTTGGGGCAGCCCCTCAAATATTGGAAGGCTGCTATCATGTCTCCCCTAGTCCTTCTTTTCATCAGACTAGATCAAACCTGGGGCGGGACTTGTTCCCCAAGACCAGGGGGTCGGCAACCTTAAACACTCAAAGAGCCATTTGGACCCGTTTCCCACAGAAAAGAAAACACCGGGAGCCACAAAACTCTTCCCGTGCCTGACTGTTTTTTGAGCGGCCACAAAACTAGCATATGTAGTTGAATTAAACATTCTGTTTTCTTCTGAAACTTTTCTTTTCTTGGATTTAATCCACGGTTGGCCTACCGGGGATTGAAAAGCTCAATAAATCGCATGCCGGCGGGTGTCACACATTGGCGCATATTTTGAGTGACAGGGAGCCGCAGCAGAGGGGCGAAAGAGCCACAGGCGGCTCCAGAGCCACAGATTGCTGACCCCTGGAGTAGAGATACCCAGTTCCTGCAACCGTTCTTCATAAGTCCCCTAATCATTTTTGTTGCTCTTGGTTCATTTTTGCTGGGCTTCAGATCAATGGGAAGGCTAACAAGATAGGCGCTGGATGAGATCCAGAGCCTGTTAACTGAACTCAGTTCCCAGTGATATCACTGCATTTTTTTCATTTTTTTTTCCGTGGGATTTAAACTTTCCCAGCTGAGATAAGACCTGCATAGGTTGGAGGGCTTCACCGTTTAATCAGGAAGGCTGAAGTTGAAAAAAAAAAAAATTGGCCAAGAATGTAGAAGGCGCCTGATGCTTTACTCAACCTCCCTTCGGCCGATTTTATCTTTGTAAATGAAAAAAAAAAAATATGTATTTTTTCACCGTGCCCCGGGACGTTAGGATATACCTTAATGAGGAAAGTCTCGGGAAGGAGCCCACTCATATCAAGCGATGTTGATCTGGAGCATAAAATTGCTATTAGGAATTAAGTGGAAAGAATTGACATTGGGGGGAAAATTAAACAATGGAGGTTTGGAAGAAAATGTCTTTGCAGAGATACGGAAGGGTAAACCTATAAGTGAAGTTTATAAGCTTGTACCGATGTTTGTGTGTTGGGGGGGGGGGGAGAGAATCAAAACCGCGCACAATTAAAAGCAGCCGAATTTGGAAAATTGGTCGTGTGCATTTGAAGGTCTTTTATTAGGACTAATTTTGACTCTTCTTGGGCTGGTAACTTTTCATTTTGAGTGAAATTAAGAGCGTGAGACTATTAATTTAAATATAGAGGTAAAGGTTCCCTTCGCACATGTGTGCTAGTCGTTCCTGACTCTAGGGGGCGGTGCTGATCTCCGTTTCAAAGCCGAAGAGCCAGCGCTGTCCGAAGACGTCTCCGTGGTCACGTGGCCGGCATGACTCAACGCCAAAGGCACACGGAACGCTGTTCCCTTCCCACCAAAGGTGGTCCCTATTTTTTCTACTTGCATTTTTTTACGGGCTTTCGAACTGCTAGGTTGGCAGAAGCTGGGACAAGTCACGGGAGCTCACCCCGTTCCGCGGCACTCGGGATTCGAACTTCTGAACTGCCAGCCTTTCGATTGACAAGCTCAGCATCTTAGCCACTGAGTCACCGCGTCCCTTCATTTAAATATAGAAGAGATTCAAAGTCATTGTTGAGGAGTCAACAACTGAACCGTTGGGCAAATGGTAAAGATGCCGTTATAAAGATCTTTAAAATCTTCAGCTGGCGCAGAGATCCATCAACAGATGCTTTTCCCGTGACATTTGACCTTTGGGGAACGGCGTCTCGGCTGAATTTAGAGTTGCCAACTTTTTGATCTGGGGAAAAAAAAATGGCCTCAGGGCGGCGAATCTGGGCAGGATGAGATGTGCCACGCAAGGAGTTTCTGCCAGAACGACTTTTCTCAAGAGCTTCTGGTTTCTGGGGAAGGGAGATGTGTCTCTGTCTTTTGATCTTTCGATAAAAGAAATGGTGTTTTTAGCCATGGGAGTTGTGCAAAGATGGGTATTATTTACCTCTGGGTTATCTTGGTAATGTGAAGTACGGTATATTTAGAATTTATATATTTATATTCCTTCCTTCCTTCGTCTCATCTCTCGCTTCCCTCCCTCCCTCCCGTCTTTCCTTGCTTCTTTCCATCTTCCTTGCTTCCTTCCTACCTTCCATCCATCCACCCACCCACCCTTTCTTCCTTCCTCTCTCTCATCTCTCCCATCCATCCATCCATCTATCCCTCCCTCCCTTCCTTCCATTTATTCCTCCCTCCCTCCCTTTCTTTTCTCCCTCCGTCCTTCCTTCCTCTTCCTTTCCTTCCTCTCATCTTTCCCATCCATCCATGCATCCATTGATCCATCCATCCATCCATCGATCAACCAATCCATTTCTTTCTTTCCTTCCTTCCTCCCTTCTTTCCTTCCTCCCTCCCTCCCTCCTTCCTTCCTCTTCCTTTCTTTCCTCTCATCTCTCCCATTCCTCCATCCATGCATCCATTGATCCATCCATCGATGAATCAATCCATCTCTTCCTTCCTTCCTCCTTTCCTTCCTTCCTTCTTTCCTTCCATCCATCCATCGATCCCTTCCTTCCTTCCTTCCTCTCTCTCATATCTCCCATCCATCCATAATCTATCCCTCCCTCCCTCCCTTCCATTTATTCCTCCCTCCCTCCCTCTTTCTTTCTTTCTTTTTCTTTTCTCCCTCCCTCCCTCCTTCCTTCCTTTCCTTCCTCTCATGTCTCCCATCCATCCATCCATCCATCCTTCCTTCCTTCCTTCCTTTTTTAAAGAGCGTTTTTTTTCATTTTTGGTACAGAACTTTGCCAGCCAGGAGAATGAAAAGGAAAACCTTGACCAGCGATTCCCCAGCCTATTCAAGAAAGGACGGAGGAGGACGGTGGTTCGGAACCTGGGAAAAATAATCCACTATTCCAAACTCAAATTTAAGTTTCAGCACTGCCAGGTGAGACACACACACACACACACACCCATGTCCAGCGCGTGAAGCTTCTGAAGGCTTCTGGGTCCAGTGCCTTTGCAACCCATTGATTTCTTCTGCTTTTTCATATCATTCAATTGGTTCACCTTCATTCGGCGCAAGCACCCCGAAGACCGACTGCAATGAATTAAAAAAAAAAAATCTCCATGTCTTTTTTTTTTTTCCCTTTGGCAGGAAGCCAATGACTGCTATTTGGAGCTTTTTCAAGAGTTCCTCTATTTTCAGTCGCTCGGCCCCAACGGACACAAGTATCAGGTAAATGAGGATTTGGTTATCCGTAATTAGAAATTACAGCCACCTCTCTCTCCTGGTTCCATTCTTAGCATTCCTGAGCCCACAGCATGGGAATTTTCCCACTAGAAAACCCCAGAGCCAGTCGTTATGGACCATAAGCTGCTGAACAATCCATCACAAACCTTTGTGAGACGAGCTTTAGAGCAACCCTGTTTTTCCATAGGCTTTGGTTTCATCCCTTCTTTTTGGTCTTGTTGTGGCCCGCCAGCGGCCAACAGAGCTGGCAGCAGCTTCGGAGAGTGAGGAGGTTGGGGAGGAACATGGGAGAGTCCTGGAGTCTGGGGAAAGCTCGGACGAGGGCTCTGCGTCGGAGGCAGAGAGGGGGCCAAGGCCATCTGATAGTTATATGCAGCCTCCGGAATCTGACATCAGTGAGGCAGAAGAACAGCGGGAGCCTGTTCCCAGTGTGCGCAGGCGCAGAGCTGCCAGGAACAATTAAGGAAACAGGGTCGACTTGGAAGTAAGGCTTGGAGATGGTTGGCCCCTCTCATAAGACCTAAAAGAGAAGCGAACGGGACGTGAGCTTTTTTGCAGGAAGCAATTAGCTCATCTAGCCGATTCAAGATTTGAAAATTCTGTTTGTGACTCTGTGCCAAGTTTGGCCTTGCCCTCCGTCTGGAAATTAGCTCTCTTGGCAGCGTTCCACGTGAGATAAGGTGGGTGTTGATCCCCTTCCTCTGAAAGACTGTTTGTCAAGCCTTGCGGACTGTAAATGAAAGTAATTTACAGCCGTATGAATTAAAGAGGTTTGCCGGGACGAAGTTTGTGCTGTTTAATTTCTAAGGAAGCCCAGATCAGAACAGGTCTCTACCTTCCAGGAAACTCGACCTGACATTCATTTTTATCCGTGCAATGACCCTGAGAGGTAGCTTCACAGCAGAAAGGTCCTCAAGCCAAAACTCTGCTTCCTGACTCAGCCTCTCTTATGGGGAAGCAGAAAGAAACTGTGGGTTGTAGAGGGGAGGTTGGCGCACAATTGATCTCCCAATGGATCCCTTTTTATCTTCTCGGTTTCTCTTCTCTCTCTCTCTCTTTTTTAATCTCAGTACTGGATCCCCATTGGGCTGCGTCCTGCTCCCCTCCTCCCTTCCTTCTTCCTGATCCAATTTACCTCTCTCTCTCTTTTTTTTCCCCTTCCAAAATGTGTTTGCAATTCCTCCTTAAAGGTGTCCAAGGGCAACCCAAGGTCACTAAGGGCGAAAAACAACTGGAGTTTCACGTTCGTGATTCATTCAGTGACGCAGAGGCCGTATGACGAAACGTTTCTGTTGGCTGATGCTTTTGAAGGGTATTTTTTTTGAAAGTTGGAATTTTAACACTTTCGCAGCTGCATCTTTGCCGTGCAGGCCGGGTCCCAATCCACCCACTAGTTTTAGGGAAAAAAAGAAGACCAGACTTTGAATAATGCCCTCTGGGACGCCTTCTCGTCAGAAGTCGGATCCATCTTTAGATGTACGCTGAGGACATTTTCGTTTGCCAATAAACTATACTTCGATATCCAGTACCTTAATCAACCTGGTAAAAAGAAGATTTGACAATGGAGAGGACGAGGTTAAGGACTCACTTTTTATCCTCCTGCAGGATTTGCTACCCTTGATACAACTTCAGCTGATCAAGCTTGAAAATGAAAACGGAATTCAGGAAGATCTCCACGCTTTTCAAATTACAGGTGAGGACAGATTTACAGGGGTGGACAGAATGAGTGGGAATGCATTGCAACAGTGGTGGGTTCCAAATTGTTTTACTACCGGTTCTGTGGGGCGTGGCTTGGTGGGCGTGGCTTGGTGGGCATGGCAGGGGGAGGATACTGTAAAATCCCCATTCCCTCCCCACTCCTGGGGAAGGATATTGCAAAATCTCCATTCCCTCTCCAATCCAGGGGAAGGTAACTGCAAAATCCCCATTCGCTCCCCACTTCAGGGGAAGGATATTGCAAAATCTCCATTCTCTTCATTATCAATTTCAGGTAAAATCCCTAGCCGAAATATTTCTGGTTTCAACTCAATACGTTATTGTGTCATCTCTTCAAGCCATGTCTTAATTTTTATCCAATACTTCTTCGCTTCGCCACATGTCCACCACAGATGATAGTAAGATCCAGGTATCTGGTGGGACGCGGTGGCTCAGTGGCTAAGACGCTGAGCTTGTCGGTCAAAAGGTCGGCAGTTCAGCGGTTCTAATCCCTAGTGTGCCGCGTAACGGGGTGAGCTCCCGTGACTTGTCCCAGCTTCTGCCAACCTAGGAGTTCGAAAGCCCGTAAAAAATGCAAGTAGAAAAATCGGGACCACCTTTGATGGGAAGGGAACAGCGTTCCGTGCACCTTTGGCGTTGAGTCCTGCCGGCCACATGACCACGGAGACGTCTTCGGACAGCGCTGGCTCTTCGGCTTTGAAACGGAGATGAGCACCATTCATAGGCGTTTAAGAGAATCCACGATCTTTATCAGTGCTCTAATGTCACACCCTTTAAACTATTATTCATAGTGGCAGAAGACGCACTGCTCTCAGGATGACTAAGGAATCAGGTCTTATTCTCCCAGGAAAACAGTTTCCGGCAAGGATCGTGATTCAGAACAAGGGGAAGCACAGAGAGGAAAAAAGGAGGGGAATTTGACAGACTAAAATAATTGCTGAGTTGCAAGCAGTAGCTCAAAGATATGTTGAGAAATCTTACTTGAAAAGGAGAGTGGAGCAGGGATGAAATGCTACCAGTTCGGGCGAACTGGTAGCGGCAGCAGCAGGTGGTTCGGTGAAACAGTAGCGGCGGCAGCGGCAGGCTCCGCCCACACACCCGGAAGTCGTTACTTCCTGGTTTTAACCAGGAAGTAACCTGTTTTTTTATCCTCTGTGCATGCGGAGAAGGCTTTGCACAGGTGCAGAGCAGGGGTGGATTCTAAATTTTTTAGTACCGGTTCTGTGGGCGTGGCTTGTTTTGTGGGCGTGGTTTGATGGTCATGTGACAAACAATTCTTTAGGCTTTAGCAGAGGTACTGGTCTACCAGGCTTTTAAGTGCTTGGAGAGCCATATCGGTCTACCCATTTGTTTTTGGAGCGTTGCCCAGTTCCTGCCACCGTTCATCATATGTGTTACACTTCAGTCCCTTAATCCTCTTGGTTGCTCTTCTCTGCACTCTTTCTAGACTCTCAACATCTTTTTTTATAGTGTGGTGACCAAAACTGGATGCCGTACTCTAGGTGTGGTCTTACTTATAGAGTGGTATGAGTACCTTCCTTGAACTTGATTGACTCCCTCTGTTCATGCAATTTAGGATTGCCTTGGCTTTTTCGGCTGCCACATCTCTGTTTATTTCTCCATTTTTCCAGACCAGGTCATTTCGTGCTCTTTTTTTTTTTTTTTAAACCATCTTCAGTGTGGGTTAGCTTTTTAAATCCTCAACGGCTGGGGTTGGGATATGCGTGTGTGTGTGTGTGTGTGTGTGTGTGTGTGGCTACGAAGATGAAGAAATGACCTTCTTCTTAAGATTTTACGCCTTCCATTATGGAGGGGGAGGGGAGAAAGTCCATTCAAAACAAAGAGACCGAAATCTCAAGATCGACAACCTGCCTAGGGGCGGGGAAGAGGAAATATTTTCTTCTGGTTTGAGATAGCATCGCCCTTTGGAACAGAGGCCAGCCGTCCGCCGGTCCTGCCAGCTGTTTGAAAAAAAAACAAACAAAACTTTCTTTTCGGCAGAACGGCCTTAAGGCAATTGGGTGGGATTTTTAGAAGAGCAAAGGGGGAAAGTTCACAACCTTTCCATCAGACCCACGGTAGCGCCTTATAAACCCTGCCTGCAGGAGTGGGCTGCTGGGGGTTCGAGAGAACCTCTAGCTAAGATTCTGGGCACTTTGGAGAACCCCCCCAAATCCCATTCCTGGCTGGCCACGCCCACCCTGTTCCTCCCCTCCCAGGAGTCCCCACGCGGCCCGTTTTGGATGCAGATAAGTGCAGGGTGTGTGCGGAGGCTCAGGGAGGCCGAAAGACAGGCCTCCTGGGGAAACGGGCCCATTTCCAGCTTCCAGAGGGCCTCCGGAGCCTGGGGAGGCCGTTTTCACCCTCCCGGAGGCTCAAGGAAAGCTTCTGGAGCCCAGGGAGGGCAAAAACATCCCCCCTCCCACTCTGCCATGATGCAGGAGGCTGACTAGACCACGCCCACCCATCAACCGGGCAGAGAACCCCTTGCTAAAATTTTTGAAGCCCCCACCTGCCTCCGCTCCAGTTTGCAATGTAGGACGGTTGGAAATCCGAGCAAAAGTGACTCAGAACTGTGCTATTTCGTCTGGCACGATTTTCCCACCTCGGTTTTTGTGAGGTCCGTCTTTGGCCCTCGGGAGATGTTCCCAATTTTCCTTGCTGTTATCTACATTTTTTTTCTTGCTCCCATATATTTTTTTTTTAAACTGTCCCCCATGTGGTGAGAGAAACCTCCAGAAGCAGGAGTGGGATTCTACGGTTCGGACCGGTTCGGCCGAACAGCTGGGAGCGAACCGGTTCGTCCCGAGGATTAGATAGGCTCACCCGCCTGCCCGCACTACTTTCCTACCTTGATCTTCTCAGCTCATTCGCGCGATAGAGTGGATTGCCGCGCGAATCAGCTGTGTTACTCCGCCGAAGAAACCGGGAAGTGAAGATTTCTTCAATCTACGCATCCGCGCGCAGCAAATCGCGTGATCACCGAACCGGTTGTTAAACCGGGAGGATCCCACCATTGTCCAGAGGAATTATTTTCGTGCCCAGGAATCAAGGCAAATAAGCTTGGCGGTTAACACCAAAGGTGTTTATTTTTTTAGGAGGCAACTGGACTTCCTTGTTTTTTTCTTCTTCGGAAGACGTTTTGCTTCTCATCCAAGGAGCTTTTTCAGCTCTGACAGGATATAGCGGGGAATGGAATCCTCACTCCAGGGGAAGGATACTGCAAAATCCCCATTCCCACCCCACTCC
>WNWU01000078.1:2508609-2522597 GCA_012654045.1 Ptyas mucosa
GCAGTATCCTTCCCCCTGGAGTAGGGTGGGAATGGAGATTTTGCAGTGTCCTTCCCCTGGAGTGTAGTGGGAATGGAGATTTTGCAGTGTCCTTCCCCTGCCACCGGCAGTAAAAAAAAAATTGGATTTCATTTCCACTGAGCAAAATGTAACAAATGTATTGCTGTATTTGTATGATACGTGGTGCATTGAAGGGTTAACATACACAGATTGGTACGGGGCCCCTATGCTTGTGGGGTCCGTGGGCAAGTGCCCATCACTCCCAGCCCTGTCTTCAGGTCCTTAACTATGGCACAAAACTCACACTCGGTGTTATTGCTGCCTTTCGGCCTACAGAGAAGTGCGGGTGGGGGTTGCAAGTGAGAAGGATAATGGCCTAGCTGCTTTTTCTGGCAGGAATTCATCATCATGATAATACTGGCCAGCCTCATCTGTGACACAGGATTAGCTGAATTGTGGTCAGGAGAATAGCTGCTTTTGTGCCGAAAGCTTGAATGCAAAGATCCGCCAAGTCTTTCGATCCGAAACAATTCCTTCCCAAACTCAAAATCAAATTGCTCATTTGATAACCAGGTTCAGAACTGAAGGGGATAGCAAATATCGCATACTTGTATTACATGGAACAAGAGGCCTTGTCTAGAATCAAACCTTTTTCCTACCTAGATGGTTTTTCCGTGCCCCCCAATCCTCCCACCATCCTCAGCCAAGGGTTCCCTTCATCCCCATTTCAGATCTTGTCTCTGTTTTTATAGAGAAGTTAAATCTGACTTTTCTAAGAATAAGGGAATGCTGTAGCTTCTCTAAGCTGCTTTGCAACTTTCTATAAGGTAAAAGGTAAAGATTCCCTTCGCACATATGTGCCAGTCGTTCCCGACTCTAGGGGGCGGTGCTCATCTCTGTTTCAAAGCTGAAGAGCCAGCGCTGTCCAAAGACGTCTCCGTGGTCATGTGGCTGGCATGTCTCAACGCCAAAGGCGCACGGAACGCTGTTCCCTTCCCACCCAAGGTGGTCCCTATTTTTTCTACTTGCATTTTTTTTTTACGTGCTTTCGAACTGCTAGGTTGGCAGAAGCCGGGACAAGTCACGGGAGCTCACTCCATGACGCGGCGCTAGGGTTTCGAACTGCTAAACTGCCGATCTTTCAATCGACAAGCTCAGCGCCTTAGCCACTGAGCCACCACGTCCCTTTCTATACCTCAGATTAAAAACTGCAGAAGAGCTTCTGGGCAAGGTAATTGTTGGCTCGGCCTTGTGGGCGAATAGGGGCTGGTTGCATATTTCGCAACTAGAAAATAAGAATTTCTGTAATATCTCTCATCGCCATAACTGCAGATGGTACATGGTCCCTACTTAGAGAAATAGAGGAAGATAACATACGGGCAGCCGACTGTGTTCTCGTTGGGTGTTTTTGTAGAGCGGCCTAAAATAAGGCAGACGCAGTCATGCACCATGCTTACCAAAACAATATAGCAGTTGAATATACATGATAAATGTGGTTTATTTTAGCCTTGCTTGTATTGTGGCTTAGGATATTTCATGGTTCCAGCACCTTCGGCTGTTTATCCGAAAATGGATTTTAATAACCTAGGTTAACTCAGCTGTTACTCAAGACTCCATTCAGAAACGCCTTTCTTGAAAGAATGGAAGAATATTTAAGTTAGAAACCTTTCTAAAGGTATATGGTAGGAAAAAACCCCCCGTTTTTTCCTAGTTCCCCTTCTGAAATTAGTATGCCGGTTGATCTGGGTTGCAAAAATAGGGATGGCCAGTAGGGGGTGCTAGTATACACCTTTACTGCCATCTAATGGCCGTCTGCAATTTTGCAGGCTAGATGTGTTTGGCAGCCCAGAGGATTGCATTTGGGAGCTGCCCTCTGAAAGGACCAAAACTGAATTTTGATTTAGAGGTAGTTAATACGATTCCCTAGTAATGAATAGATTTTTTTTCCTTTTCCCATATTAGCTTTTACTGTTTGGAGTTGCTGAGGGGCAGCCAGGGTTTTTTTTGGGGGGGGGGCTAACATTTTAAGGAAGGAAAACAAGAGAGTTGACTCTTTAAATCTTGGCTAACTAAGTGCATAAGTTTTGGGCAGTGTATTTTGTCAACTTTGCTAATATCACAAGGCTTAACTTTCGGCTCTGTTGTTATATATAAGGGAAGCAACTTTATTTTCTTGGAAGCTAATTGTGTGTGATTTGAAAGAGGAATCTGTAGCATGAAAGGCCTATCAGCTGCTTGAAGCAGCTCTTGCCAAATTAAGGGAAAAATAAGGCTTGTCCATCACATCCATGGACATTTATTGCACTGGGTGGCACATTTCTCCCATATATAGGCCTATTTAAGATTACCCAATTAAATCTGAGTATTGTCTAAGCAATAAAAGGGGGGGGTGTTTAGATTTTGCAAGGATAACATACTTTAAGACTGCTCCCCACCCATTTTTTCACACCCTAATTTTGTTATTTGTCCATGGGAAAAAAAATCGACCTTTAATAATGCAACTGGAACATTCTAGCTGAATCCAAAGCATTTTCTGCATTCCTGATTTGCTGAGGGAGCCTACAATCCTTGAAACCTCCCTCCATCTTCCAAATGTTGCCTGATATCTCTGATGCCCCCTAAGGAGGGAGATGGCATTGATAACCACATCACATTTCTCCAAGTCCGCTCATTAAAAAAGTTTTAAACTCTTGCCCATTCGCTCTTAAAAGTTTCCGGCAAACTGACACAACAGCCAGGTTTAATTCAAGAAAAGTTTTTATTTGTACAAACATCTTCCAGCATTCTTTTAAAAACAAAAGTCCCAAGACAGACATAAACAAGCTTTGGCATAGTACATGGCAAATATTTGATACAAAACTAACTTTTTTTTTCTTTTTTTAAAAAAGAAATATTTTCACAGGAAGGATGAAAAATAACAAATTGGCATCCCAACCTTTGGAAATGAATAAATATGAAGTTTTTGTGTGTTGGAGGGGGATTCTATATAAAAGTCCAGGTTCCATACAACGGAACCGATGTTGAAAATAGTCAGGATTGTTTTTTTCCTCTGGGGAGGGCAGGATGAGGGAAGTCACCAAGGTCTCCAGACCATCTCATGACGTTCTCCTCCGGTTTGAGAAACGGGGGCTAAGCTGCCCCCAAAAGATGTGAGCCCTTGCACCGGTGATACCGAAGGAGTTGCCGTTGAACTGTTGCAGGAAACGGGCATGTTCGTGTTGGCGTAGAGTGGAACCACAGGCCCGGCGTTAGGAGGGAAGGATGGGCTAGGGATGAGGAAAGCGAATTGACCGTCGGTCGCCGGTACCAGCTGGAAACCCCCGTAGACTTTGGGAGACAAATTTTCACTGGGGTTGAGTTTGCACGGCCCGGGCATAACTCCAGGTGCAGTTGTTGGTCCTGGCAACTGGATATGCAAAGGTTGTGCCAAATGAGCAGGTTGTCCGCTGGTGGCCTGAGGGGGAGGGGGCGGCGGCGGCGGCGGGTAATTCATGGCCACAATCTGACCCAGGCAAGTGGAAAGGTGGCCCAAGAGCCGGCTGCGGACTTCCGTGTTCACCCCTTCGCAGGTGGAGAGAAAACGAGTGACTTCGTTCATACACTCGTTAAATCCAGCTCGGTATTTGCCCAAGACGGTAGGATCCGCACTCAGAGCAGCTGCCAAGGGAAGAGGGGAAAAAAAGCGTGAAGGATTAATGACTGGAACCATCTTATTTATTTATCTGTCTGTCTGTCTTGTCTGTCGCATTTCTATGCTGCCCAACTTCCCTGGGGACTCTTGGGGACAAATTGCATTTCCTAGGGATGAGCTGCTTTCTCTGGGCCAGTCAACGTTGCCTTAGATCGGAGGGAGAGAAGATCTTGGCTTGAAGACCTGGTCAGCTGTGGGATTTTCCTGGGTGGGGTAGGACCAACCCCGCCCTCTCCCCCACCTCCGCCCCCCTAGGGCCCTGGATCAGGGAGATGGCTTCAAATCCTGCTAAGCCACCAAAACCTTTTGGCATGCCAGTTTCTATCCTCCCTTGCAGGAGATAGTAAGATGATTATTGCACGTAAATGCTTGAAGCAAGGACAGAGTATATAAACTCTGCGTGGGGGGGGGGGGGACCCCCCCCCCAAAACAGTGGCCCCCTTAAAGACAGCTAAGATTTTCCATATTATATAGCCTTATTTTCTTTCTGGAGAAGAAACCTTTTCCTTCCCTCACACACACCCCCCCCCCCCAGTTCAGAAGGCAAAACACCTTATTCTCTTTAGTTGGCAAGAGCTTTGCGCTTACTCACCTGTCATCTGGGCTCTTTGGAGATTTCTCAGGTGTTTTACGGTCATTTCCAAGATATCGGCTTTCTCTAACTTTGAGTGCCTGGAGCTCTGGAGGAAAGGAGGAAAAAAAAAAGAAAGAAGGAAAGGTGAGATGCCTTGAACCCCACCAACTTTAGGGTATATCCCTAAAACTGTAGGGATCCCAGGCTCCTCCTCCTTCCTGCCCCCCCCACTTCAAGGCTTAATCTTGTATCCCCTCCCCCCCCCCTCCACCACCAACTTACATCTTTCTTCAGGGCATCCAAGATGAGAGTTTTGAGCTGGCCCAAGCTTTCATTAATCCGTGCCCGTCTTCGCTTCTCCATGATGGGTTTTGACGACTGTTGGGGGGAAAGGAGAGAGAGAGAGAGAAAAGTTAGAAAAACCCAATCAGGCATGGAAGGAGGGGGGGGCAGTGTCAAGAGGGGGAGCCCTCCCCCCCCCGTCTTGCAATTGAGCTCCTTTGGCAGAGATTCGGGGCGCTTAAGCAAATTTGTGGCATGGCAAAGGGGAGGGGTCTTCTCTCTGTTCCCAAGCCTGGCAACTTTGGGAGGGGATTCCCTAAAGCTGCCACTGGATTTCCAGTTTCCAATCTTTTTACCCAGATGCTGTCCTCGCTTGCACCCTCCCTCCCTGTCTGTCTAATGCCCTCTCTTCACCTACTCCTCCTTCCTTCCTTCCCCTATCAGTACATCCTCCCTCCCCTCCCCCTCCCTTCTTGCCGGCTTCTCTCCCGCAGTCCCAAATCTCAGCAGGGGGAAAAAAAAATAAATAAATGCTCGAATCGTTTGCAAGCAAGCAAGGAAGGAAGGAGTGGGTAGGTGGGCGGCTGCCTAACTGTCAATCAGCGCCCCCCCCCCACCGTTGGAGAGAAGGGGAGTTAACATGCCTGCGGTTTAAGGGGGTTCCCAATCCTGGGGATGGGGGGGGCAGATCGGTTTTAATTCCATGGGAACCAGGGGAGCGGGGAGGAAAGCAAACAGAATTTACCTTTCTGTGTTCGCTGGCGCTCTTGGGCTTATCTGGGGTTTGGCTGGAGCTGGCCGGGGCTCCGGCAATCGGCGAGGCGGTGGGTTTTTCCATCGTGTCGGCTGGCATTTTGGTAACCTCGGCTTGTTTCAACAACAACCCCCCCAAGGAAAAAAACAAAAGGGGGGGGGAGAGAAGAGAACTGGAAGCGAAAAACGCGGATCGAGAGGCGATAAAACTTGTATATATGTATATATTATCCGATGGGAATCTGCTTTCTTTTCCCCCAAGATTAAGAGAGCGAGCCGAGCCGGCTTCCACGAGAGAGAGAGAGAGAGAGAAAGAAAAAGAAAGGAAGGAAGAAGGGAGGGAGAGGGAGGGAGGGCTTGCGTTTTGCACACACACACACACACACAAAAATATGCGATCGCGCCCCGGCAAGTGGCAAAAACGTCTCCCGGCTCCGGCTCCCGTTGCTTTGGCTGCAGCTCGCCGCTCCCCCCTGAGTTTATATATCCTCCTGCAGCTCCCAATTCGTGTGAAACCTTCTCCACATTCTTTCCCACACTCCCGTCCGCCAATGGGAAGCGGGACTCTCCCCGTCGGGCTCGCCGATTGGACGACGCCCCCGCGAGCTGTCAGTCACGCGCCGAGAGTTGTCCCCTCGCGCCCCCCCCCACCCTCCCCTTCCCTCCCTTCTCCTCCCTCCCTCCGCCCCACGCTCCAATTTATTGCTTTGCTATTTCTCCCTTCCCCACTTCTTCTTGAAGTTAGATACCTGGTCTTGTTAGGTATGGATCGCTAGGATTGAACCTGGGCATTCCAAGGAGGAGATTCTTCCCCCCCCCTTCACACACACACACACACACACACACACACACACACACACACAGACACAGAGTCCCCCCCTCCCCATGCCCGCCCCCTCCCCCCAACCCAAGGGGGTCGAGCTCTCCGTGCCCCAGTTAAGAAGAATCCCGCGCCATCCGTGCTGGAATGCGTGAATCCCAATTGCGCCTTTTTTTAAAAAAAAAGAAAAAGAAAGAAAAAAGAGGAAGGGTCTGGAGGGGAGGGGGGTGTTGGAGAGAAAGAGGTTCTCCAAAAATTGGGGGGTGGGGGGTGGGTGGAAGGTGGAGAAGACCCCGATTTTTAGGACGTGCCCAGCGGTGGCTTCCCTGCATTGGGATTCTGCTCCCGTGATGATGATGATGATTTTATTGGGTGGGCAGGTTGACTGGATTTCTTGGTCTCTCTCTTTTGCCCACGCGAAGGGACTCCCACCTGGCGTCTCTTGGGCAGGTGTCCGCTTTTCGATCTTTATTAAAGGTATTTTTTTGGGGTGGGGCAGCGAAAACGTGGGTTGAAGGTTCGGCTGGTTTCCTGCTTCCCACCTGAGCACCCCCCCCCCCAAAGCCCCCCCCCCTCTTCCAGAAGGGCTCAACATTAGCGCCGGTGGGGGAAACCTGGGGAGTCTTGACTCCCAGGTAATACATTCCCTTCCATTGAACCGCTCGACCCAGGGAAACAGCGGGAGGCTCTCGTGCAGGACAGTTGCTACCGATCGTCCCTTCTCCCCTTCAGCTTTCTTTCTCTCCCCCCCTCCCCACCATTATTTAGATTTATTATAGAACCCGGGGGAGAATACTTCGCCAAAATCAAAGCCCTCCCTGGTTTGCTATCAAAGCCCACTCTTAACTCGGTTCCAATCCTCCTGGAACTGGCTTTCCAAAGCAAACCAATTTCGGGTGCTCCTCCCACCACCACCACCTTTCCCTGGCACACCGCACATCTGTTTGCAACGCCGTCCCGGTTTAGCCAGAAGCGAAGCCCCATAGCTCCGCTTCTATGGGAGCGGGAGGGTCGCTTGGGGGTCACAGACCCCCCTCAAAAAGCAAAACCTCCTTTGGAGCTGCGCGAAGCAGAGAGAGAGAGAGAGAGAAAAGGAGAGATGCTCCGAGAAAAAGGGGGGCTTTGGCTCACACTTCCCTCCAGCTGTTGCAAAAGGGAGAGCAAATAAAATAGAATAAAATAAACAAATAAACAAATAAATGGAGGGAAGGATGGAACAGCAAAGAGGAACAAGCAGCAGCAAAAGCAGCAGCTGCCCGGCACGCGAAGCCCTGCCAGCTGACAGCCAATCCGGGCACGGCTGTAAGCCAATCTGCTTCCCATTGGATGGCAGCCTTCGCAGCTGTCAATCAAGCAGCTTTCTCCCTCTCTCTCTCTCTCTCTCTCTCTCATCCCCAGCGGCTAAAACAGCCGCCAAATGTTGTCGTGCCTCCACCCTGCGAGACGGGCCAGGGCGTGCGCGCGGGCGGGCGGGCGTGCGCGCGCGCCAGCGAGTGTGTGCGTGTGTGTGTGCGTGTGCGCGTGGTGTGTGCAAGCTCGGCTTTTCCCTGCCCTCCTCCCCTTTTCTCCCTTCCCTCCCGGCCCGCCGGAGCACGTGCCAAAAGCGCTGCTGGCTTCCTGCGCCGCGCACGCACGCATTACATGCACACGGCAGCTCCGGAGTCGGGTAGCGAGAGAGGAAGCGCATTGGGGCGGCGGGGGGGCACGGCTCCAGCCGCGAAAGCTCCCGGCGGTTTTGCAAAGCTAGACAGGGAAGGGAAGGGGAAAAAAAAACACACACGGCCCAAGCCTGGGAAAACTCCGCCCCTGTGCCTTATATTATTTATTATTTATTATTGTCCAACCTTCAGTAGGGAATGGAGATTAAGCTTTGCAAAGGGGAGGATGTACGGGTGGGGGGAAGAAAAAAAAAGAGAGAGAGAGAGAGAGAGGTGGGAGGGCTGGATCTAAGGATGGCGTTTATCCAAGGCAATCAATTTGGGTTCACTTTAGGTGGGGATTTTGCGGTGGGTCGCCTCTTTTTTAAGTATATGTTGTCGTCAAACCAACCTCGCAAGTTTGGTTTTCTTTATGGTTCGTCGATGCACAGCGAGGACTTGGAAAAATAATTCAGTAAGCCAGGGGTTTAACTGGAGGTTAAAAGGCAGGGCTGGTTAATTGCTGCTAGTTAGCGTATTAACTAGAACTAGCAGCGATGATGATGAGGCCCTAGTCCCTGTGTTCTTTTTTTTAAAAAAACCTGGACCTCTTGTTTACTCAGTAGATTTCACCAGATCGTTATAAACTTAGTAATTGCATTTGGCAAAAGATGTAGCACACTTAAAGAGAATAACTGTAATGAACTCAAACAACAGATTGGAACAGACTTGGCGAAATGGGAAAATTTACAATTATCATTTTTTTAAAAAAAATTGATTTATATGCCGCCCTTCTCCGGAGACTCAGGGCGGCTTACAATGCGCTAAGCAATAGCCTTCATACTTTTGTATATTTATACAAAGTCAGCTTATTGCCCCCACAAACTGGGTCCTCAATTTACCTACCTTAGAAAGGATGGAAGGCTGAGTCAACCTTGAGCCTGGTGAGATTCGAACCTGCAATAATTGCAGGCAGCTGGTGTTAATAACAGGGTGCATTAGACCACTGTACTACCAAGGTTCTTTTTTGATATCATTGATAGGGAGGATATCAACTATTAAGATGAATATATTGCCTACAATTTTATATTTGTTCCAGACAATTCCAATTTAACGGTGGATTTTTTTTTTGATTTGATTTATATGCCGCCCTTCTCCAGAGACTCAAGGCGGCTTACAATGCGTTAAGCAATAGCCTTCATACTTTTGTATATATTCATAAAAAGTCAAGTTTATTGCCCCCACAATCTGGGTCCTCATTTTACCTACCTTTGAAAGGATGGAAGGCTGAGTCAGCCTTGAGCCTGGTGAGATTTGAACTTGCAGGAATTGCAGGCAGCTGATGTTAATAACAGTGCTTTAGTCTGCTGTGCCACCAGGGCTCTATATTAATCCACCAGGATTAAGTTTTCTGTTGGTTTGGTATGTCAAGGGAGAACCAAGGCAGTTCAGTTGCTTTGTGGGTGGGTGTCTTATACGAACCCAGAAAATAAAATTCAATTTAGGGTAAATCTACTGTATTTGTAAAACCCAGGACAACCACCAGGTGGCGAAGCAGAGAGGTTTTCCTGCGTCTTTGCTGCACTCTGATTTTCTTTAATATATTATTTTATTCCCTTAATATCTTCTACGGGGAGGACAGCTCGTTAATGGGTTTTTCTGAATACCTTTTGTCTTCAGAAGGATATAATCGAGTATAGAAGTATGCAAATCTCAGGCTCATGAGAAAAGTGTGTGTCGGAGTGTTTTTTTTGGTCCAAAGATCCACCAACCAGAACCAGTATTAAAATATACTCAGTATTAAGAAGTGAAGAATATAAGGATTTTCTTTGTAGAACCAGATACGGTAGTGGCCAAAATTGTGGAAAACTTTTGGGAAAAGTGTATTTTTGAGGTTTGATGGCTAATAACACCACTTTTTTTCTTTGGAGTTTCAAGATAATCCTATTCCGCTGCTGGAATAGCCCAGACCTTCACCCAGTTGAAAATCCCAGGAGCCAACTAAAGAAACTGGTTAGTCAGAAGCGACCCAGCAATAAAACCCAGTTAATAGAAGCCATCATTCAATCTTGGTTTCACGTGATAACAAGCTGCAGAACTTGGTTCACTCCATGGGAAGACGTTGTAAGGCCGTCATTCATGCGAAAGGTTACCCAACTCAGTATGAACTAACATGAGGATATTTTTTTGTATATCTCATTTTTTTCTATGGGGATCATTTTTGTCTCGTTTTTTCTATCTCTTTCACTTTTCTTCTTTAGACTGTCACTGCTATTCTAACAGCAAATCCTTCATAAAAGTTACTGCATTACATTCTTGATTAAATGATCTTTCCATGGATATATCATTTTAAGGTACTACTACTACTACAAAAAAAGTGGTTTTATTAGCTAGTTTTAGAAAATACACTTTTCCCAAAAGGTTTCCACAGTTTTGACCACTACTGTACATCTGGCGTAGCGAAGAAGACATATGATTCCAGTAGTTGCATCTATACTTGGTTGACTTAAAAACCTATCTGTGAATATTTATGCTTATCTGGGACACCAGTAAGCACCGACTCCTGTTTATGTATTGGTTCGAATTTGCTCCAACTCTTCTTATTTTAGATCTCCCTGATAATCCAATCTGTAAAGACAACTGAAAGATTAAGGGGGGGAGAGACGACACAACGCCCTCCAACAGTCTTAATCTTGTATGTGGTTGTGTATTGGAAGAATGTCTGGAAATTTTTTCCTCCTCCTCCTCCTCTTCATTTTTTTCTCTTTTTTTTTGGGAACAATTATTGCCTGAGAAATGGCTTCAGGGGTGGGGGCGGGGAGAATGAGAGAGAGAAGGCTAACAGTGCCACCTTTGGGCGATATTGCAAAATTATATGATGGGAAATATGATCGCATTTATCTTGGCTTGAGAACAAGACTGCATCCAAAGAATTTGTCCAGTCCTGGTGCGTTTTCGATCATGAATTAGAATAGAGTAGAGTAGAGTAGAGTAGAGTAGAGTAGAGTAGAGTAGAGTAGAGTAGAGTAGAGTAGAGTAGAGTAGAATAGAATAGAATAGAATAGAATAGAATAGAATAGAATAGAATAGAATAGAATAGAATAGAATAGAATAGAATAGAATAGAAAATACGGAGTGGAGTGGAGGAGTGGAGTGGAGTGGAATGGAATGGAATGGAATTGGAAGGGACCTTGGAGGTCTTCTAGTCCAACCCCCTGCTTAGGCAGGAAACCCTACACCACTTCAGACAAATGGCGGTCCAATCTCTTCTTTAAAACTTCCAGTGTTGGAGCATTCACAACTTCTGCAGGCAAGTTGTTCCACTGATTAATTGTTCTAATTGTTTCTCCTTATTTCTGTGTTGCTTCTCTCCTCGATTAGTTTCCACCTGTTGCTTCTTGTCCTGCCCTCAGGTGCTTTGGAGAATAGCTTGACCCCCTCTTCTTTGGGGCAGCCCCTGAGATATTGGGGCACTGCTATCATGTCTCCCCTAGTCCTTCGTTTCATTAAACTAGACATACCCAGTTCCTGCAACCGTTCTTCATGTTTTTTAACCTCCAGTCCCCTAATCCTCTTTGTGGCTCTTCTCTGCACTCTTTCTAGAGTCTCCACATCTTTTTTTACATCGTGGCGACCAAAACCGAATGCAATATTCCCAGTGTGGCCTTATCAAGGCCTTATAAAGTGGTATCAACACTTCACGTGATCTTGATTCCATCCCTCTGTTGATGCAGCCTAGAACTGTGTTGGCTTTTCTGGCAGCTGCTGCACACGGCTGGCTCCTATTTAAATGGTTGTCCCCTAGGACTCCAAGATCCCCCTCAATAGTTACTACTATTGAGCAAGATACCCCACATACTATACCTGTGTATGAGTAAGTCCCTTGCAAGCTTACAAAGTATGCCCAAGTCAAACCTACCGAGAAGGGACACATTTTATGTAACAAAACATTTTCACCCTCTCGATCTGGCTCCTGGCATTTGAGAACCTGTGTTTTAATATTTATGGACAATACATTCATTATTTCCGAATGAGGTTTAAATAAACATGGAAGGAAAGAGAATCCAGACCAAAGAACATAAACAACCAAAATCTGTTGGTTTTGGTAAAAAAAACAGTAAAAAAAAATGGTAATGACAGGAAAATGCATGTGAGGTCTTCACAGAATGGGTATTTAATGTATTTATTTATTTATTTATTGAATTTTTTTTAAAAAACAAAACATAAAACCACCGTCATTCAATACAATCACAGAGAAGGTGTCGATCGGTTAAGATTCTTTTGTGCATAATCCCAAATCCAAAATTACCAATTATTTAATTTCTCTTATTTAACAGTTTTATATATCCCTTTATATTATTATTCCCTTTTTAGCAATTATTTAACAAAGGCTTAACTCCCATAAGAAAACACTTCATCTATTTTATCATGACATTAATTTCGTACTTCATCTCCATGCTTTATTATTGAGCCATTGGTAAAACAAATCCCATATCAAATAGTATTGTTTATCTTCCTGTTCTCTTATTTCAATTGTCAATTTACTCATTTCAGCAGGGTATTTAGTGTATTTATGACCTCACGGTCCGTCCGTCCCCCTCCCAAAATGAAATTCAAAACAATGCAGTGAGCAAATCTAAGACATGAAACCAGCTTTTGAATTTTTATCGAGTGGAATTTTATCAAGAAGAATAGTCCATTTTTTTTTCTGCCTTGCTTTCAAATCCTCTTTTGGTCAAGAATTAACTAATATTGTTGAATTTTTTTCAAATCCTGACTTTTGGAAGCGTAGGAAGTTAGCACCCATCCTTCTCCTAGGAAAATGAAATATTCTAGGAAATATTAAAAAGGCAGACTATGATACCTCCCTGTATGAGAAATGGAGGAACATGTTTTTAAGGCAGGAAACAGACTCACTTTTAATAGACCCCCCGCCCCTCCTCAATAGCCCACAGCAGATGTCAGCACTTAAAGAGATAAAGAGAGAGCTAGGTCTATTCATAAGCAAATGCCCTCACCCAAGATCCAACAAAGGTAGGATTTAGCCCTCTACCCATCTAGCAACAGAACTCACCACATGGCACCTGGGGAGATTTGCATCACCCAGCAAGGCTCAACCAAGCCTGGGACACAGACAACCTACAAGTTACCCCTTCATGACCCTATGGAAGTCTGACAACCAATCAGCTCAACTTCAGAGCCCAACAGATGGTATAAATCTCAATATCTCTCTCTCTCTCTCTCTCTCCCTCTCTCTCTCTCTCTCTCTCTCTCACCCATGTGCCGTTTTTGCCCAAAAAACCATGTGATCCTGCTGTCCACCATTAAATCATCTTTTCAAGCAGTCTCCATGTTTCCAGGGTCTTTCTCCCCACTTGGAACTGAACCCCGATGGACATTTCTTCCAACAGAAGAACCAAATGTTGAATCTGGGAATGCTCTTTTCATTGACATGCTTTCCATCATTCATTGATTCTTCTTAAGTTCTATATCTCCAGATTAGATGGCTGTTTTTCTTTTCTTCCCAATTCCAGAAAAAAAACATCTTCCGGTTAATTTCAAGAAATTGAGGGGCTTAGATGCGCCCCCATCTTTTTCTAGCCGCCTGACCCCTGAAGATAAGAAGGAACATGCCATTAAACCGAATTATTTGTGTTTGGATTACGTTCTTCAGAACACAAAACAGCCCCTTTCCCTTAGAAAAACTCCCATCCACCCCCCTCTTTCTTTGATCCTTAAGCCTAACTTTATTAGAGTCAAACTTTTTTGTTTCTTAAGGCAGGGGCTCAAAAGCTTACAGCCTTGATGGGGGAAAAAAAAGATTTGTGGGGTGTCCAAATGCATGGTTTTATTGGGGAGGGGCTACTGTTGTTTCGATTAGCTTCTTACTCTTGATAGGACTTGCTTATTTTGGAGAATTTTGTTTCGTAAAACAATTACCCTTAGCATTATCAGCATTGCAATCTCTTGTAGACCGAGATATTCACAAATTTGAGAGAGAGAGACAGAGAGAGACAGAGAGAGAGACAGAGAGAGAGAGAGACAGAGAGAGAGAGAGAGAGTAACAGAAGGAAAGGAAGGAAGAGAACGAATGAAAGAGGGGAGGGTGGGAGGGAAGGAAGGAAGGAAGGAAGGATGGATGGAAGGAAATGGATGGAAAGGAGGGAGGAAGGAATTGAAAGACTGAAAGAGGGAAGGGAGGGAAGGAAGGAAATGGAAGGAATGGATGGA
>WNWU01000078.1:2545874-2556705 GCA_012654045.1 Ptyas mucosa
AGAAGAAGAAGAAGAAGAAGAAGAAGAAGAAGAAGAAGAAGAAGAAGTAGTAGTAGTAGTAATGAATGTCTGATTGAATTCCTAAGATCCGTGGCAATACCACTCCATCCTCATTACTGTGAAACCCCGATTCAAATCACATAAAGGGTCACAACCCACTTCCTTTTCTGCCCTTCCATTAATTGGACAAGCTAAAGTGGTCAGTTTAGGTCTTCCAAGAGCCCTACTCCCTCCCCACCCTCTCTGCCCCCCCTCTCTCCCTCTCTCTCACACACACACTTGATGGAACTTGTAGAAGAATGAGAACATAAAGAGACCCTCTGCTTTTGTGATTCATAGCCTCTTCCTTACCCATTCCTAGGCAGCGTTGGGGGGGGGGGAAATCCAGGGGTCCTTGACCCATGGCAGCATTCCTGCCTGATGATTTCTCTGCCTGGATTCCAATCGATGCAACGTCTCCCACAATTTAACCATCCCATCTGGGTGCCTTTTCCAGCAGTGGGTGAAGGACTCTTCTTTTTGGCTGTGTTCACACAAAATGCTTAGCCTGGCCTTTTAGAGACCCTTTTGTTGTTGTTGTTGTTGTTAGTTGCGAAGTCGTGCCCGACCCATCGCGACCCCATGGACCACGTTCCTACAGGCCTTCCTGTCCTCTACCATCCTCCGGAATCCATTGAAGCTCACGCCGACTGCTTCAGTGACTCCATCCAGCCACGTCCTTCTCTGCCGTCCCCTTCTTCTTTTCCCCTCCATCGTTCCCAGCATTAGACTCTCTTCTCCAGGGAGTCCTTCCTTCTCATTCGGTAGCCAAAGGATTTGAGTTTCATCTTCAAGATCTTGGCCTTCTAAAGAGCAGTCAGGGTTGATCTCCTCTAGGACTGACCGGTTGGATCGCCTTGTAGTCCAAGGGACTCGCAGGAGTCTCCTCCAGCACCGATACTTAGGGTATATATCAGAGGTGGGTTTCAGCAGGTTCTGCTGAACCGGTAGCGGAAATTTTGAGTAGTTCGGAGAACCGCTAGTAAAAATTCTGACTGGCCCTGCCCCCATTTATTCTCTGCCTCCCAAATTCCAGCTGATTGGGAGGAAATGGGGATTTTGCAGTAACCTTCCCCTGGATTGGGGAAGGAATGGAGATTTTACAGTATCCTTCCCCTGCCACACCCACCAAGCCACGCCCACCAAGCCATGCCACTCCCACCAAGCCACACCCACAGAACCGGTAGTAAAAAAATTTGAAACCAACCACTGGTTTATATATTTATAGACTCTAACTGGCATATTTGTTGATTAGCATTAGCGTTAGTTTTGGTGTTTTTGTGACTAGCTCATAACCCGTTTAATTCAGCATATGATTTAATTATTTTTAACGAAACCAGGGCAGGGGTTAAAAATGCAGCAACTGGCTTAATTATGCAAATGCGGGTTTCCTCTTCCATTTTGGTGAGACAAAAAATGAAATAGAGCCTGGTTTAGCTCAGCAGACTAAAAGCATAGTGATTTAAACCAGCTGTCTGCAATTACTGTAAGTTCGAATCCCACCAGGCTCAAGGTTGACTCAGCCTTCCATCCTTTCTAAGGTAGATTAAATGAGGACCCAGATTGTGGGGGCAATAAGCTGACTTTGTATAAATATACAAAAGTATGAAGGCTATTGCTTAACGCATTGTAAGCCGCCCTGAGTCTCCGGAGAAGGGCGGCATATAAATCAAATTTTTTAAAAAAATAAATAAATAACTTGGAAGGGGTTGTAGAAGACAGGAGGGAGGAATAAGTCTGGCCCTAAGAGCTGTAAATAAGTATCCGAGTGTCCAGATTTGACCTAGGTTCACTTCAGTTCAGCCACCTGGCCATTATCTTTACACGCTGAACATTCACAGATATTGAGCAAGGCAGGCCTATTTATTTCCCTTATTATTATTTTTTTCTGGGTCTGTTTATTGGAAAGTGACTCTGATTTTAAGCAGGCATGGCAGGCTGTGGGGGCTTTATCAAATAGTTCAGCAAACCTGTCTGGTCAAACGGTCAACGTGATTTCCCCTTATGCCAACTTTGCCAAAGTCCAGCTTCTAATCGGAACTTTGCACTGTGCTGGAAACCTTATCTTTCAACCTTCCCTTAGGTGCCTATGTGGCCTAAACGTAGTGATGCGGAGAATGTTCGTTAGCAAATATGTGAGGCAGATGAACAGAGTCGGAAGGGACCTTGGAGGTCATCTAGTCCAACCCCCCGCCCAAGCAGACCCTACACCATTTCTGACAGATGGCAGTCTAGTACCTCTTCTTGAAGAGCTCCCACAACTTCCAAAGGCAACTTCTGTTCCATGGGTTGATTGTTCTCACTGTCAGAAAATTTCTCCTTGTTTCTAGGTTGAATCTCTCCTTGGTCAGTTTCCATCCATTATTCCTTGTCTGGCCTTCGGGTGCTTTGGAAAATAGCTTGACCCCCTCCTCTCTGTGGCAACCCCTCAAATATTGGAAGACAGCTATCATGTCTCCCCTGGTCCTTCCCTTCACTAGACTAGACATGCCCAGTTCCTGCAACCGTTCTTCATATGTTTTAGCCTCCAGTCCCCTCATCATCCTGATTGCTCTTCTCTGCACTCTTTCTAGAGTCTCAACGTCTCTTCGGTCTGCAATCCATGGGCACCGAAATTGAATTCTTGCACCATAATGTCCCCCAGTCTGAATGCTGCCATCCTCGATGAATCCAAGGAGAATTTGTCTAGATCCGTTTTTCTCAACCTCAGCAACTTTTAAGAGATGTGGATTTCAACTCCCAGAATTCCCCAGCCAGCCAAGGCATTCTGGGAGTTGAAGTCCACATTTCTTAAAATTTCCACGGTTGAGGAACACTCCACACTGGTGGTCCATGAGAAAATTT
This sequence comes from Ptyas mucosa, assembly GCA_012654045.1. NCBI lineage: Eukaryota > Metazoa > Chordata > Lepidosauria > Squamata > Colubridae > Ptyas > Ptyas mucosa. The sequence continues at coordinate 2,548,758 of WNWU01000078.1, forward strand.
TGGTGGTCCGCAGAAAAATTATTTGCATTTTTTTATATTGCACTAAATCAGGGGTCCTCAAGTTAAGCCCCCTGGGACAGATACGTGCAATGAACGTTTGTGTTGCTTCAGAGAGTCTCCCCCTTTGGGGTCTTTTTGTGTGGGTCGGAGGGGGGCAGAAATTCCGACTTGGGGGTCTGCTTTGGCCTCCTGGTGTGGGGCTTTGAGTGAAGGCTGGAGAGAAGTGCCATTGGTGGCGAAGAGCCAGAGACCTCGTTCCAGTGGGACTGCATCACGGCCTGGAACTGGCTGACCATCTCAGCCCGCTGAGCCTCCAGGCGCCGGTATCTGGCCTAGCTCTCCCATAGGTCTTCCCTCTGCTTGGAAAGCCTATGCTCCTAGTTCTCAGTGAGGTGCTTCTCCTGAGCCTCCTTCACTGCCAGATCCAATTTGAACTGAGCTGTTTTGCCAACTCTTTCTCTGCTTAGCTTCAACGACTGCTTCCTGTTGGGGCCCTAAGGAGCCCGGATGGGCAGGCGAGGAGTTGCTGGGAGGGGAGGGACGAATAGAGCCGGCGAGGCGCCCCTCGACATGAGTGACATCAAGTTGGCCATGCCCATCCAGTCACATGACCACCTAGCCACGGCCACCCACTGGTCATTAGGCTTTTTAAAAAAAATTTAATTTATATGCCGCCCTTCTCTAGAGACTCAGGGCAGCTTACAATGCGTTAAGCAATAGCCTTCATCCTTTTGTATATTTTATACAAAGTCAGCTTATTGCCCCCACAAAGTGGGTCCTCATTTTACCTACCTTAGAAAGGATGGAAAGCTGAGTCAACCTCGAGCCTGGTGAGATTTGAACTTGCAGTAATTGCAGGCAGCTAATCTTAAGAACAGTTAATGACACTGCTTTAGTCTGCTGAGCCACCAGAGCTCCTAGATCATATTAGTGGTCCGCGGGATTTAAAATTATGAATTTAGTGGTCCCCGGGGTCCGAAAGATTCGTGACCCCTGAACTAGATCATTGTTTCTCAGCTTCACACCTTTCTGATCTGTGGACCTCAACTCCCAGAATTTCCCAGCCCCGAGGTTCACTCATCTTAAAAGTTGAGAAACATTGGTCTGGATCAAAGACGGGGAAACCTTTGATCTACACGCCAAATGTGGAGAACTGAGCCTGTAAACCTTCCCAGTCCAATTGTGAGGTCTTGATATTGTTTCCTTTGCCTCGTTGGTCTCTCAGTTACAAAGTCAACAGAGCCAACTTTTCCCCAAACGGGGAGAGGTAAAACTCTAATCCAAGCGCTCGATAACGATAAATTCTGCGCATTCGGGTCTCCGGCCACGCTTTTGGCTAGAATGAGGATGGAAAGTCCTTTCTCAATTATTCTTTTCTTTTTTTGGGGGGGGAGCCCAAACCATGGAAACGGACAATATTAAAATGAAGTTGACGAAAGCCACAAAACTCAAGACACTAGGACGCAAGAGTGGGGAAGCACAGGGGAAATAGTTTATACGCCCGTCCCGGATTAAATTGTCTCCAGATTAACTTCAATACGTTTTAACTTCATTAAACCACGAGTTCTTTTAAGCCCGCATGACCTCATCACCCCTGGGCTGGAGGGCTTAGACATGCGAACATGTATTCAGCGGAGGGTGGGCCAGCTTGACCCCTTCGGGCCAAATTAGCGCGTGCTGTTGCAACGGGGACTGGAGAGGGTGATAAATCTCTCGCCACCACAAAAGCCAAGAAAGGAATGATAAAGGCAGCATCTGGTCGGGGAGCTGCTGGAAAGGTGTTTTCCAGAGAAGGAGAAAGGGGGGGGGGGGTGGGGAGGAACAGTGGGACAGCCAGAGAGAAAAGCCGGACAAAGCTATTTAGCAGTCACTTTGCTTGCTAAATGACCGCAAGGGCTTTGAAAGCGATGGGTGACTTGGCAACAGCCCCGTTCCCCCCGAATGCAAGAAAGCTGAATCCCTACAAAAGAAACTTTTTTCTTGTTTTTTTTAAACTTGTGTCATTCTCTTATTGCGATGGGTCTCGGTTGAATATTTACCGGGAAGAGGCAATACCATATATAAAACCTTCTATAACTGTCTGGTTTGGTTCTGCAACCCCAACAAGACAGACAGAGACTTCAGAGGATAGTTAGAACTGCAGAAAAAAACCATGGCTACCAACCTGCCTTCCATGGAGGACCTGTCTACCGCACGAGTCAAAAAGAGGGCTGGGAAAATATCTACAGACCCCTCGCATCCTGGACATAATCTGTTTCAACTCCTACACTCAAATCGACACTACACACCAGAACAACTAGACACAAGGAGAGTTTTTTCCCGAACGCCCTCACTCTGCTAAACAAATAATTCCCTCAACACTGTCAAACTATTCACTAAGTCTGCATTACTATTAATCTTCTCTTCCTTACTAGTGTCTACCTCTTCCCACTTATTACTAGAACCATGTTGCTTGCATCGTTCAATTTATATTGTTTTTATTTGTTTCCTAGTACGATTTGATGGTTTATTAGTAACTTTGACTAGCCCTAAGTGTTGTATCTTTTTATTCCCGATGAATGTATTTTATTTAAACCCTCTTTTGCGCTTTGAACATGAGCTTCCTGTTCCTGTGGCAAGGGCATGTGTCCTATTGGTTGCAGCCAGACTCCCATATGGAGTCTGAATCAAGTTAGGTGGAACTTTGCTGGGTGGTGATGTAATGAAGGGGCTTCGCTGTGCCATGTGGTGAGCCCTGCTGGTAGATAATCCTATCATGTCCTGGAGAGTCATGTCTTAATCCCATCACCCTGGAGCTGAAGGTCTTACGTTTTGCAGATAGACTGGCCCAGTCCTTCTCGATGGGCACCAAATAGAATAGAATAGAATAACAGAGTTGGAAGGGCCGTTTTTTTATGAAAAGGGGGGGGAACAGATGTGTGCGGTGGAAAAAGGAGTGGGGTGAGAATGAGTTGGGACAGGCTGGGGAAAAAGTTTTAAGGTCTGGGTAAAAATAAACTATAGCGCCATCTCCTGACTGACAGCCAACACCGCATTAAGACTTATACTGCACTGCACGTTTGAGTCTCGCATTTGCATTTGTAGAGCGCTTTCTGCTCCTTTTAAAGACCTTCCTAGGATCTTAGGATGCTGCTATTCCCATGTGGCAGAGGCTCATTTGAGGCGAATGTCCGTTTATGGTTTCGAGACAAAACTCAGATACGAGCCAGAGAGAGTATGCGTGGATTTATTTATAATTATTCAGAAATCAACAGCCTATATCTATCACAAGATGAAAAGACACTTGGTACTCCTTTATGAACTTGCCTGTAAGTCTGTTCCTCTTGGTCTCATTTTTTTACTTTTATTTTCCTAGTCTAATTTGGTACTCTAGATCTGGCAAGTCTGGTTTGGCACGGAATATTTTTTGCCTTTATGTTTCTGGTATCTCTATCTGACTGGATACAATTTAGAGATTTTTTTGGTCTTATCTGGCACACCATAGGTATAGAATATAGAATAATAGAATTGGAAGGGACCTTGGAGGTCTTCTAGTCCAACCCCCTGCTTAGGCAGGAAACCCTCCACCACTTCAGACAAAGGGTTATCCAACCTCTTCTTAAAAACTTCCAGTGTTGGAGCATTCAGAACTTCTGGAGGCCAGTTGTTCCACTGATTAATTGTTCTCACTGTCAGGAAGTTTCTCCTTAGTTCTAAGTTGCTTCTCTCTTTGGTTAGTTTCCACCCATTGCTTCTTGTCCTGCCCTCAGGTGCTTTGGAGAATAGCTTGACTCCCTTTTCTTTGGGGCAGCCCCTGCGATAAATATCTGCTGGAGGCAGGGAGCTGAGGCGCTGAGCTTCTGTCTCCCTTAAGATTTCTCTTTTAGGGGGAAATACAACATCCTGCCTTTTTCATAGTTCTCAAAATATTTCAGTCTCCTAGGAGAAGGTGCTAACGTTCTCCACGCCCGAAACACACCCGATCTGGTGTAAGCTTCCTTTTCCATAACCTCCTCTTCCTCTGGTCATTCCAACCTGAATGCAAGTTTTGTGTTTTGCAAGCCGTAATGGACACACCTCGTCCTCCTCTCCTTTTGGAGGAAGTGCTGGGGGGGGGGGGGGAACCCACACCAAAAACCACAGGAAAGGGATGGCACCTCCTTCCTCCGGCCGGCCGCAAGCCATCTATTCTGGGAAGTGTCAACTGCACTTTTGGCCTTGGGAACGGCACCTCGCAGGCATCTGGAAGGCATAAGCGGAACAGTAGCTCGGGAAACTGTACCATGTCAAAAGTCTCAGCGGGACGAGGCAGGAATGCAGTGCCCAAGTCGGTTTCCCTGGAAACGGAAATGTAGAGGACATAATGAAAGCTGAGGGGTTGTTGTTGGCGGGATGATGGTTGTGTATGTGTGTGTGGTTTTTTTTTTTTAAAAAAAATCTGCCTTTCCCAACCCCGTACCTTTTTCACCCACTCAGAAGAGCCAGGAAGAGGGAGAGGGACCGAAAACTGGCCTTCTTTTGACACCCAAAACTATTGTGCATTTTAGGATAGGGCAGCGGGGTAGGGAAGTGGGAGGGGGGGGGGCAAGCAACCCAAATTCTTCACACAGCTGCTGAAGTGACTTATGAGGCTGCCCAGGGAGAAGCAAAGAGATGGAGGAGCAATTCCCAGAGTGATTTCTGCCCCCCCACCCCCCGACTTGCTTTTTGAAGACAATGAGATCTTAAGATCCCCTCTCCAAGGGTCTGGCTAGGACCTGGTATATCCTTCAGTCTGGAGCTGGGGCGGGGGGGGGGGGGGGAGCCAAGATGAAAAAGCCAAAAAGACTTCATAGATCTTGTCTGAGTGGTTCTCTGGGCAACGATAGAGGTGTCCTTCAACCTCTCGTTTCCTCTGGGTTGTGCTGTTGGCAACCCAGTCTGGCCTTCAGCCCTGGTAATCATTCACCACCCGATCATAACCCCAACTCTTTTCTTAGCTTTCCAAGATCACCCAGGGTCAGCTAGGAAACGTTACCAGCTGGACTCTCAAGCGTTAGCCTTTTGAGGTCAACGAATGTGGCTCAGTGGCTAAGACGTTGAGCTTGCCGATCAGAAAGGTCGGCCGTTCGGCGGTTCGAATCCCTAGGGAGCCGCGTAACAGGGTGAGCTCCCGGGTCTTGTCCCAGCTTCTGCCAACCTAGCAGTTCGAAAGCAGGTAAAAAATGCAAGTCGAAAAAATAGGGGCCACCTTTGGTGGGAAGGGAACAGCGTTCCGTGCGCCTTTGGCGTTGAGTCCTGCCGGCCACATGGATGCTAACTTTCTACACTTTCTACAGAATAAACCTCTGGTCCCAGTGACTGACCCAGACTGGATCTTGCAACATTATCCTGGGACACGTATATTTGCCTTCATTTGTGGGGGGAAAAAGATGGCTTCCATTTATTATCATGAATGAGCTTAGGCTCACATTAGGGTTGATGAGTATCAAGGTATTGGCCAGCTCACCCTTATATTTATCTGGGCAACGTTGTGGACTGGAAAACGTTAGCCTGCCAACCAAAGTGCGTATGGTCAAGGCGATGGTTTTCCCAGTTGCAATGGACGGCTGTGAAAGTTGGACCATAAGGAAGGCTGAGCGCCAAAGAATGGAGGCCTTTGAACTCTGGTGCTGGAGAAGACTCCGGCGAGTCCCTTGGACCGCGAGGCCACCCAACCGGTCAGTCCTACAGGAGATCAACCCCGACTGCTCTTTAGAAGGCCGGATCCTGAAGAGGAAACTCAAATGCTTTGGCCACCGAATGAGAAGGAAGAAGAGCCTCATGCTGGGAACGATGGAGGGCAAAAGAAGAAGGGGACGGCAGAGAAGGAGGTGGCTGGATGGAGTCACCGAAGCAGTCAGCGTGAGCTTCAATGGACTCCAGAGGATGGTAGAGGACAGGAAGGCCTGGAGGAACGTGGTCCATGGGGTCACGATGGGTTGGACGCAACATTGCAACTAACAACAACAACAAAAGCAGATGTGACGCCCTTAGAGATTGCAGATGGGTTCTTTGGAACTTAGCTGTGGGATCTTTTGCCCTAATGAGCTGCGTATCTGAACTCTAGATCTCTCTTCCCGCACCTCAAAACCTAACCCACGGTGGTTTCCAGATGTTGCACAGCCCTCCGAATGGACCTGTGGTTGTCAACAGAGCCTTGTCTTTATCCAACCTTTCAAAAATTACCCAAAAAACCCCCCCAAAACAAAACCAGGGAGCCCTCTCTATCTTTTTTTTTTCTCCCTCCAACGAAGGAAGGATTCGCATGACCTGGATAACAAAGAGACACGTTGGGGGTCGCTGACCCACCCCCCATTGTCTGTGGGTCAGGAGGGGTCACAGGCTCCGCCTTCTGACAGACCTTCCTGTCGTCCGTGCTAAAAAGAAGAGAAAGGGGCGAAGTTTGCAATGACAACCAGGGGTCAAGACCTGGCCAATTCCTGAAGAAGGTGTGGATTATGGGGTGCTCCACCGAGCTCTGTTGTTTTTTTTGTGTGAGCGATGGGTTGGACCCTTCTGTCCAATTTTGGGAGGACAAATATTGGCCCTGACCTCTCTTCAGCCAGGACATGTTTTTTGGTTTTTTCCTTTGTCCCTAGTGGAAAGATGACGCTAGGCTTCCTTAGAAATTAAACAACACAAACTTCGTCCCGGCAAACCTCTTTGATTCATACGGCTGTAAATTACTTTCATTTACAGTCCGCAAGGCTTGACAAACAGTCTTCCAGAGGAAGGGGATCAACACCCACCTTATCTCACGTGGAACGCTGCCAAGAGAGCTAATTTCCAGATGGAAGGCAAGGCCAAACTTGGCACAGAGTCACAAACAGAATTTTCAACTCTTGAATCGGCTAGATGAGCTAATTGCTTCCTGCAAAAAGCTCACGTCCCATTCGCTCTTTTTTTATGTCTAATGGGAGGGGCCAATCATCACCAAGCCTTACTCCCAAATCCACCCTGTTTTCTTAATTGTTCCTGTCTTCTGGCAGCTCTGTGTATGCGCACACTGGGAACAGGCTCCCGCTGCTCTTCTGCCTCACTGATGTCCAACTCCGAAGGCAGCTGACAACTGTCAGACGGCCCTGGCCCCCTCTCTGCCTCTGACGCAGAGCCCTCATCAGAGCCTTCCCCAGACTCCAGGACTGGCCCATGTTCCTCCCCAACCTCCTCACTGTCCGAATCTGCTGCCAGCTCTACTGGCCGCTGGCAGGTCACAACAACAGAGGAGCAGGACTTAGTTTCGACTAACGTCAGAGGTGGAACTTTCTGGGCCAAAACAACTTCTACTGTCCCTCTCATTGTCTACTGGAGAGGACGTCTCTGAGATCCATCCTTGTTTGCCCTGAATTTTAATTTATTCCCTCTCATATCTCTCTCCCCCTCTGTCCCCACTCCCTCCCCCTCCCTCCCTCTTGTATCTCCCTCCCTCCCCTCTTTCTCTCTCCCTCCCTCTCACCTCTCTCCCCACTCCCTCCCCCCCTCATATCTCCCTCCCTCCCCCTCTGTCTCATATATCTCTCTCCCTCCCTCCCTTGTATCTGCCACCCTCCCTCTCTTTCTCTCTCTCTCCCTCCCTCCCTCTCCATCCCTCTTGTATCTCTCTCTCTCGCACACAGAGCTTTCAACTTTCAAAAAGCCCTATACTGGCAGTATACCAGCTCGAGAGTGCGCTAGCATACATTTCACCCCTCGATGGAAATTGCGGAGGCTTCTTTTCTTGATCCAGTCCTTCTCTCCCTCTCTCCCTCTCTCCCTCTCTCCCTCTCTCTCTCTCTCCCTCTCTTTCTTTCTCTCCCTCTCCCCCTCTCTCTCCCTCTCTCTCCCTCTCCCCCCTCTCTCTCCCTCTCCCCCTCCCTCTCCCCCCTCTCTCTCCCTCTCTCCCTCTCTCTCTCCCTCTCCCCCTCTCTCTCCCTCTCTCTCTCCCTCTCCCCCTCTCTCTCCCTCTCCC
>WNWU01000078.1:2557105-2567189 GCA_012654045.1 Ptyas mucosa
CCCCCCGCTCTCTCCCTCTCCCCCTCTCTCTCCCTCTCTCCCTCTCTCCCTCTCTCCCTCTCTCTCTCTCCCTCTCCCCCTCTCTCTCCCTCTCTCTCTCTCCCTCTCCCTCTCTCTCCCTCTCTCTCTCTCCCTCTCCCCCTCTCTCTCCCTCTCTCTCCCTCTCTCTCCCTCTCTCTCTCTCTCCCTCTCCCTCTCTCTCTCTCTCTCCCTCTCCCACTCTCTCTCTCCCCTTGGGATCATAGTTAATCCACTCCTCTTGTAAAAGGAGAGGAGAGGAGAGGGTGGGTGGATGGGTGTGAAACAAGCCGTGTGGTTTTGTATCCCCCTGCTTGCTCCTGGCCAAGGCATTGACTTGAGGGGCCTTTGCACTTAAGCTCCGGCATTGTCCTGAATAAAGTATGCAGGGATGGAGGCGTCTTATCATCCACGGCCAGCCCAGAACGGATGGAAAGAGCTCCGGTGTGAGATATGGGAGGGGGGGTGGGCCGGCAGCGGAGTGTGGGGCACCGCCAGCAGCCCACGGGGCTGACCAAGGTGACTTAACAAGGAGGCTCCTGGGAAGCGGATGTGTGAATGGCTACGGTTCACTGGAGGGAAAACGGCCTACCAAGAGCCATGTATAAATATTGTGCGAAATCTCTTGGCCCCTTCAGATTTCCCCAAAAGCCCGGATCCATTCAGAGGGGACAAATTCCCCGCGAGGATCCCATTCAGCTGGCATCAATGGGAAATTTTTAATTGAGAGCCCTGTTCATTCAGAAGCTTCTGAACTGGGGTTGGGGGGGTGGGGGGTGGGAGAGAGGCATTTGAACGATGAACAGAGGGGCTTTTGTCTTAGGACAGCCGGGGGGGAAAGGCTGCTGCCGGGTGGGGTGTCAAAATAATAGAAAAGCAACTGTTTCCAACTCTGTGGCAAGCTTTTGGTAGGGAAGGGTTTTTAATCCTTCGGAGTCGAGGGGCGTGTGCTAGGAAGAAGTGGGGAGACTGACATGAGATAGAGAGAGAGAGAGGAGAGAGAAAGAGAGAGAGAGAGAGAGGAGAAGAGAGAGAGGGAGAGAAGGAGAGAGAGGGGGGAGAGAGAAAGAGAGAGACAGAGAGGAGAAGAGAGAAAGAGGGGGGAGAGAGAGGGAGAGAAAGAGAGAGAGAGGGGAGAGAGAGAAAGAGAGACAGAGAGGAGAAGAGAGAAAGAGAGGGGGGAGAGAGAGCGAGAGCGGAGAAGACAAAGAAAGAGAGAGGAGAGATAGGAGAGAAAAAAGAGAGAGAGGAGAAGAGAGAGAAGGAGAGAGGAGAGAGAGAAAGAGAGAGGAGTGGACAGAGAAAGGGAGAGAGAGAAAGAGAGAGAGAGGAGAAGAGAGAGAAAGAGAGAGAGGAGAGAGAGAAAGAGAGAGAGAGGAGAAGAGAGAGAAGGAGAGAGAGAGGAGAAAGAGAGAGTGGACAGAGAAAGAGAGAGAGAAAGAGAGAGAGGAGAAGAGAGAGAAAAAGCGGATTGGACAGAGAAAGAGAGAGAAAAAGAGAGAGAGGATTGGACAGAAAGAGAGAGAGAGAGAAAGGAATGGACAGAGAGAGAGAGAGAGAGAAAGAGAGAGAGAGGAGAAGACAGAGAAAGAGAAAAGGAGAGAGAGAGGAGAGAGAGAGAAAGAGAGAGAGGAATGGACAGAGAAAGAAAGAGAGAGAGAAAGAGAGAGGAAAAGAGAGAGAAAAGAGAGAGGAGTGAACAGAGAAAGAGAGAGAAAGAGAGAGAGAAGACAGAGAAAGAGAGAAAAGGAGAGAGAGAGGAGAGAGAGAGAGGAGTAGACAGAGAAAGAGAGAGGGGAGAGAGAGAGAAAGAGAGAGAGAGGAGAAGAAGAGGAGGAGAGAGAGGGGGGTTCAGAAAGGAGCTGTGAAAAATATCGGATGGAAATCAGCTTTGTTAGGACTCCCTCCTGTTTTAATGGCTCCACCCAGCCTTCTTTTACATCCGGGGGACCCTTTTCCAAGTCGGCTGGCAGTGGGGATGCGTGGGAGAGCCAAGAGCTGAGAACCAGCCTTTTCATGGCTTTTTGGCCCAAGGAGCTGCCGACACAGTTCTACAGAGCAATTATTTTAGTCTGCCGTGTGTACAGATAGTCCTCGACTTACAACCACAACAGACACCCCCCCAATTTCTGCCGCTAAGTGAGACAGTTAAGTGAATTTTGCCCCTATTTCACAACGTTTCTTGACACAGTTGTTCGGCGCAGCTGTTCACTTACCCTGTTTCCCCCAAAATAAGACACCCCCTGATAATAAGCCCAATCGGGCTTTTGAGCGCATGGCAATAAGGCCAAGCGCTTATTTCAGGGTTAAAAAAACAAATATAAGACAGGGTCTTATTTTCGGGTCAACACGGTTCTTTAAGGGAATCCGGCTTCCTCCGTGACTTTGCTTGTCAGAAGGTCGCATAAAGGGATTGCGTGACCTCGGGGACTTTGCGACCGTCGTAAATATGAGCCGGTTGCCAAGCATCCGAATTTTGATTACGTGACGGCAAGGATCTGTGTCGGTCGTAAGTGTGAAAAACGGTGATAAGTCACTTCAGCGCCATTGTTGACTTCAAACGGTCGCTGAATGAACTGTCGTAAGTTGAGGACTACCTGTGCTTCTGTAATTGTCACAGTAACCAAACGGGAGAGGTACAGATTTCAACGGAGAGTTAGGACTGTGGGGAAAAACAATTGTGACGCACCTGCCTTCTATCTGTCTATCTGTCTATTTGTCTATCTGTCTGTCTGTCTATCTATCTATTGGTTCGATTTATATGCCGCCCTTCTCCGGAGACTCAGGGCGGCTTACAATGCGTTAAGCACCTGCTTAGTAGGGCTTTCGGCCCCCCCCAAGCGGTGTTCTTTTTTTTTTTATACAAAGTCAGCTTTTATTGCCCCCACAATCCGGGGTCCTCATTTTACCTCCCTCGGAAGGATGGAAGGCTGAGTCAACCTTGAGCCTGGTGAGATTCGAACTCGCAGTAATTGCAGGCAGCTGGTGCTACTTTAAGAAGAGCCTTGGATAGTACAGTGGTCTAAAGCCCTGTTATTAACATCAGCTGCCTGCAATTATTGCAGGTTCGAATCTCACCAAGGCTCAAGGTTGACTCAGCCTTCCATCCTTTCTAAGGTAGGTAAATTGAGGACCCGGTTTGTGGGGGCAATAAGCTGACTTTGTATAAATATACGAAAGTATGACGGCTATTGCTTAGCGCATTGTAAGCCGCTCTGAGTCTCCGGAGAAGGGCGGCATATAAATCAAATTTAAACAAAAAACAAAAAAACAGCACTTTAGTCTGCTGCGCCACCACGGCCTGTATATCACAGAAATCAGAAAGAAGGCTGAGAAAATATCTACAGACCGGAAGTGGGATTCAGCCGGTTCGGATCGGTAGTGGCAAATTGTGGGTGGGCCCTCCTACCCGCCCGGGCGCAATCCCGTCCTACATCGCCGTGGTTTTGACACCGCGCGCATGTGTGGATGGCACGCACGAGTGAATTGTTGCATTGTTTGAAGTTACATACATGTGCGGATGGCGTGCACGAGTGAATTGCCGTGTTTTGTGACGCCGCACGTATGTGTGGATGGCGAGCACTCACATTTCTGGTGCTGGGCGAACCGATAGCTTCAGTATATGGAAGCCCACTTCTGCGACAGATTCCTTCCCTCCTGGACGTAAACAGTTTTAATTCCTCCCCTCAGGACGCCACTCTAGGGCATTGCATTCTCCCCCCCACCCCCGATGCCATCGCTCTGCTGAACAGCTAATTCCCACAGTGCTGTCTTATCGCCTGAGGATATTTACCCATGTAGTAGACGGAGCTTTATTGCTACTCATGCTTCTCAACTTTCCTATTCCCTTCCCCATGGCATCTTATGACGTCTTGTTTGTCTCTTATGATTTATGATTGCGCCTTATGATTTAGGATTTATCACATTGTTGTTTGCATGCCGAGCTTATGCACCGAAGACAAATTCCTTGCTTTGTGCCAGGGGTGAAATGCTCCCGGTTCGGACCGGATCGCCCGATCCGGTAGCGATGGCGGCGAGTGGTTCGGAGAACCGGTAGGAAAAATCCCTCTCCTCCCCCCCTCTCCTCCCTTTAAAAAGTTTTAAAACTTTTACTTTTAAAAGCTTTTTTTTTTCTACAACCTCTTCAGCCAAAAAAATGCCTTTAAAAGGGGGAAAAAAGCTCTTTTAAAAGAGCTTTCTCTGTGGGGGCACCCACTATCTGGAACGACCTCCCCCCAGAGATTCGGCGGATCCCGGATCTTCGTGCCTTCTGCCGTGAATTAAAAACTTTTTTGTTTCGTCAGGCGGGCCTGGCCTAATTTCTTCCCTTTCTGTATGAAAATTTTAATTTTATAATTTTTAAATTTTTAAATTCGGGATTTTAAAATTTTGTAATGGGTTTTAGATTGTTGGGGCAATTATTTAATCTGGTTTTAAATTGGTTCTTAAATTTTTTTGTATCTATGTTTTTTATCTTTGCCTGTTCACCGCCCTGAGTCCCTTCGGGGAGAAGGGCGGTCTATAAATCTAATAAATAAAATAAATAAATAAAATTAAAAAAGCCCCTGACGATCAGGCAACTCAGCTGGGATCATCAGAGCCTTTTAAAAGCATTTTTTTTTTTTTACTACCCCTTCGGCCGAAGAGGTTGTAGAAAAAATGCTTTTAAAAGTTAAAAAACAAAAACGAAGCCCAAATGCCACTCCTGGCTGGCCCCGCCCACCCTGCCCCACCCCTCCCAGGAATCCCCACGCGGCCCGTTTTGGTTGCACGTATGGAGGCTCGTGGAAGGCGAACAAGGCGCCTACTGGAAGTTTGGGAAGACCAGAAACGTTTCCAGAGGGCCTCCAGAGGGCCTCCGGAGCCTGGGGAGGCCGTTTTCGTCCTCCCAGAGGCTCAAGGAAAGCCTCCAGAGCCTGGGGAGGGCAAAAACACCCTCTCCGCCATGATACAGGAGGCTGACTAGGCCACGCCCACCCAGCAACCAGGCAGAGACCCCCTTGCTAAAATTTTTGAAGCCTGGGACTAGGCCTGGGTGAATATTTGCGATTTGAGTCAACTTCCTTATATGGATCATCACAACCCCTTGCAATGCTAGAAGGAAGCCAGGCAAGGATTTATTTGCAAACAAGACAGAGGGAGAGAGAGAGAAAGAGAGACAAAAGCATGTACAAAGTTCAAAAAGTTGACCTAATGCTCCCAATACTGGGGCCTCCATCGGGAACAATGCTGGCTTGTAAGGAAGCCGTCTTGGAAGAACACCTGGACGGACGGGAGGTGGCGGCCAGGATCGCCATGGCAACGGGGCCTGAGCGCTGGGAGGCCGGTGGGCCATTGAAGGCGCCTGATTGATGGGTTGGCTTTAATGAAATCGGACCTAATATGATAGACAAGAAGGTTTCTTCCCCCTGCCAGACAAATGCCAATCCGTATTTAATGCGGCTGCCTTTCTGACAGCTCCTTCTCTCCGTTGATTCATTAAGTTAATGTATCCCGGGTTGTCTGTAGAAATTATTTAAATTCCCTTCCATCCCACCCCCTCTCCCTTTTCTTGGGGGGCGGGGGTGTGTGTGGAATAGCTAGAAGGTAGCCCAATTTTCTAGGCAGGGGTGAAAAATGCCAGCCAATCAAGGGTCGGCTGCTGGGGGTTCGGGAGAACCTCTAGCTAAGATTTTGGGCAATCCCACTCCTGGCTGGCCCCGCCCATCCCACCCCTCCCCTCCCAGGTGTCCCCACGCGGCCTGTTTTGGATGCAGGTAAGTGAAGGGCGCACGCGGAGGCTCAGGGAGGGCAAAACATGGACCTATCAGAAGTTTGGGAAGGCTGGAAACGGGGCCTGTTTCTGGCCTCTAGAGGGCCTCCAGAGCCTGGGGAGGCCGTTTTCGCTCTCCCGGAGGCTCGAGAAAAACCTCCGGAGTGGTGCAAGAGGCCGACTAGGCCACGCCGCCATGGCCACGCCCACCCAGCAACCGGGCAGAGAACTCCTTGCTAAAATTTTTGAAGCCCACCCCTGCAGCCAATGCAGTGTTTTCTACAGCGCTGTTTCCCCTTCGTTAAAAAATTAAAAGACCCAAAGCATCATGTTGCAAGCATGTGAATCTCAGGAATCCAATTCTCTCTTTGCAGACGCCTATATTTGGAGGGTTGGCTTTGGACTAAAGGCAATGAACGATAGAAAAAGGGCATAAAACCAGGGGTGAAATCTACTTAACTTCCCTACCGGTTCGGAAGTGCGCGCACCGTCTTCACGTCCGATTTTAGACCCTCTGTGCATGCACAAAGCCTTCTGCGCATGTGCAGAGGGGCAAAAACAGGTTACTTCCTGGTTAAAATTAGGAAGTAACGACATCTGGGCGGGTGGGCGGAGCCTCGCGCCGCCACCGCTACCGGTTTGCTGAACTAGGCACCGCCGCCGCTACCGGTTTGCTTGAACTGGAGTGAACCTGTAGCATTTCACCCCTGCTTAAAACTTTCTGCAGGTTGGTGAACTTTTGAGTTGGAGGTCTGGTAGATGGTTTTTCTTCTACTTTCTCACTCTGCCTTTTCATTTCTTTTCATTATACGCTATTGCCCTCCTCTGGCAGAAGGCAGGCAGAGCAAATCCTAACTTTCCATGAGTGACTCTGGCTACGTTTGGTGGGGAGGGGGGTGATTCAAAATGCTCCCCCTCTTTGCACTTTCTTTCCTCCTGAATCCTTGCTGGCTGGGGGATTCTGGGAGTTGAAGTCCACCCGTCTTAAAACTGTCAAGTTTAGGACACTTTTAAACTAGGATGTTAGAGGGAGATCTCCAGATTTAGAAAAAGGGGAAGAAAATATAACAGGCAACAGATTAACCGAGCTGGAAGGGACCTTGTGGGTCATCTAGTCCAACCCCCACCCACCCAAGCAGGAGATCCTGCCTTCACCATTTCTAACAGAGGGTCTCTACTTGAAAGCTTCCAGTGATGAAGTTCCCACAACTTCTGTTCTGGCCCATCAGCGGCCTGGGCAGCTAGTAGCTGATTCTGACAGCAAGGAGGCTGGTGTGGTGCTGTGCCAGCGGCCTGTGCAGCTGGCACTCGAGTCAGACAGTGAGGAGGCTGGAGAAGATGTTGTGCCAGAGGCAGGGATTCAGCCAGGGCCTTCAGAACCTCCAGAAGCTCCCATAAGTGAAGAGGAAGAAGAGGAGGAGCCTCTTCTCAATGCACGGACGCACAGAGCTGCCAAAAGGCAGGAGTGGCTCCTCAGGAGGAGGTCTCCTCGAGAGTAAGGCTTGGGGCTAATTGGCCACTCCCCTAACCTATTTAAGGAAGGACGACAACTGAGGCAATTTGCAGGGAACAACTTCGTTCACTCTCCTTCGCGTCTTGATCTTAGTTCTCTTATCAGTTTCCTGCAAATTGGTTCTGGGCATTCTACCAACCACAGTAAGATCACGATTATTTATTCTTTGGATTCTTGTAGGCTGTTAAGAAAGTTAATTAACAGCCTTTGTTTGAAAAAGACTGATTTAATTTAGTAAACGAAGGTTTGTACAGACTTGGTGTGTGCTGCGTTCTTTGGGGTCCGTAGCTGGGGAGAGGCCAGCCGAAAATCAGGTGGCCGGAACGCGCGTGTGTGTGCGCTGGAGCTGAGCTAGGACAACGGCTCGCATGCCCACAGATACAGCTCCACGTGCCACCTGTGGCACGCGTGCCATAGTTTCGCCATCACGGCTCTAGGCCTTTCTTCAATTTTGCAAGCTTTTCACCCGCAGGAAAAACCGTATTATACCCAGCCCGTGATTCTCCATCTCTTCCTCGCAGCAAATGCCCCTCCGTCCGGAATGACTCCCGGTGGCAACCGGGAGTTTAAGCAGAGTCTTTCTCGAAAGCTAACTGCTCGGAAAACATTAATGGCTCTTGCCTGTACTCAGCAGCGTGCCGTGGGCGTATTCATTAGCTTAATCACAGGGGCAATTCAGTCCCAAGCTGCACTGATTTGCAAGGTTCCTGGCCTTTGCTTTTCCTACTCCTCCTCTGCTTCACCGACTAGGCTAAAGCCTTTGATTGTGTGGATCGCAACAATTCGTGACAAGCTCTCAAAGAGATGGGAGTACCAAGCCATCTTATTTGTCTCTCGAGACAACCTAAACGCGGGTCAGGAAGCAACAGTGAGAACTGGACACGGAACCACTGATTGGTTCAAAATTGGGAAAGGAGTCCGGCAAGGCTATATACTGTCACCCTGCCGATTTAACTTAGATGTTTATTTATTTATTTTATTGGTTCTATTTATATGCCGCCCTTCTCCGGAGACTCAGGGCGGCTTACAATGCGTTAAGCAATAGCCTTCATACTTGTGTATATACCTGCTTAGTAGGGCTTTCGGGGACCCCCAAGCGGTGTTCTTTTTTTTATACAAAGTCAGCTTTTATTGCCCCCCACAATCCGGGTCCTCATTTGACCTACCTCGGAAGGATGGAAGGCTGAGTCAACCTTGAGCCTGGTGAGATTCGAACTCGCAGTAATTGCAGGCAGCTGGCAGCTAAGTGCTACTTAACAGTGCTTTAGTCCGCTGCTCCACCAAGGCTCCTATGCAGAGCACGTCATGAGAAAGGCAGGGCTGGATGAATCGCAAATTGGAATTAAAGATTGCCGGGAGAAATATCAACAACCTCAGCTATGCCGATGACACCACTCTAATGGCAGAAAGCGAAGAGGAACTAAAGAGCCTCTTGATGCAGGTGAAGAAGGGAGAGTGCAAAAGTTGGCTTGAAACTCAACGTTAAGAAAATGTATCATGGCATCTGGCCCTCTCCATTCCTGGCAAATAGATGGGGAAGAAATGGAGGTCGTGACGGATTTTTATTTTCCTGGGCTCCAAGATCACCGCAGATGGGGACTGCAGCCAAGAAATTAAAAGACGCTCGCTCCTGGGGAGGAAAGCCATGGCAAATCTAGACAGCATACTAAAAAGCAGAGACATCACCCTGCCAACAATAGAGCGTATAGTCAAGGCGATGGTTTTCCCAGTTGCAATGGACAGTTGTGAAAGTTGGACCATAAGGAAGGCTGAGCGCCAAAGAATGGAGGCCTTTGAACTCTGGTGCTGGAGAAGACTCCTGCGAGTCCCTTGGACCGCGAGGCGATCCAACCGGTCAGTCCTAGAGGAGATCAACCCTGGCTGCTCTTTAGAAGGCCAGATCCTGAAGAGGAAACTCAAATCCTTTGGCCACCGAATGAGAAGGAAGAAGAGCCTAATGCTGGGAACGATGGAGGGCAAAAGAAGAAGGGGACAGCAGAGAACGAGGTGGCTGGATGGAGTCAACGAAGCAGTCGGTGGGAGCTTAAATGGACTCCGGAGGATGGTAGAGGACAGGAAGGCCTGGAGGAACGTGGTCCATGGGGTCGCGATGGGTCGGACACAACTTTTGCAACTAACAACAACTTCTTTTTTTTTTCTGGTAGCGCTCTTTATTTTTTGCTGAGACTCTTCGAAGAAATATTTTCCATCCCCTGGAGCCAGGCACACTCCCTCTCGGAATGGAAAAAACAGGTTCCTGATTCCCATTGCTAGGGAGAAAAGGTGTCACAGTTAAATGCCCTGTCACTTAAATGTCAAAATTAATCACAGGTTGTTCCGCAGATAGCCTCTCCGCTCCCTTGGCCTGTGTTTTCTTGCTGAGAGGTAATTTAGTCTTCTTGCCTCAAAAGGAGAAAATGCTTTTTCCCCTCCCATCCAATCCTCGCCTTCTTTTTCTTTTGAATGTATTTTTTTTAAAATTTGTTTTCTCTTTACAGGCAGTATGTGCTTGATGAACAGCGTACTGTCTGGGTCAATTCGTTTGCATAGTAATTACTTATTAAGTTCCTAATTTCTACCTCTTTTATCCAGCCATGGATAAGACAAATCCCAAGTTCGAAAATATTCTGCGTCTTCTTTTTTCTTTTATCTTCAGTGTTAAACCTGTCCATTTCTGCACAGTCTAATATTTATTTAAATTGTATCTTCTTCCGTAGGTGTTTCCTCATTTTTCCAATGTTGTGCAAATAGAATAGAATAGAATAGAATAGAATAGAATAGAATAGAATAGAATAGAATAG